>PPJX02000133.1:0-43246 GCA_003705915.2 Lipomyces lipofer | reverse complement strand
AACCTAAAGTTTCTGATATAGATCGATATTTCGACACACCGCGAGTTATTGTAAGCGATACGAAGCAGGCTAATTGGCTGTGCGACTGGTGGCGGAGGCATAAAGATGAATATCCACAAATGGCTAGGGCAGCAAGAGATTATCTTGCTGTTCCAGCATCAGAAGTCTCCGTGGAAAGGCTGTTCAACTCAGGGAGAGACCTAGTGGGTGTTCGTAGACACTCACTAAACGGAGGAACAATGAGGATGCTAATGTTGATGGTAATTTGATACGACTGTTGACAGTATGAGAATAATACTGCGCTCAGCAATCACACTGTAGACTCAGAGGCATCATCCTAGTCATCCGCATTGCGGCCCTTCCAAGCTTTAAAAACTTTACACCCAACTCTCTACTTTCCTAATAAGCTAATCATATATCCGTCTCGACGGATGGCGGATGGCGGATTATTATTCGAGGCGGATATTTGGATACAATCCGCCGTATCCGCCATCAGTCAACAGCCCTATCACGGATGTGTCGATTGGCCGTGCGGCTTGAACGTGGTGTACGTGTCCCACTCAGTCAGTCAGAGCGAAATAGCAACCGTCGAACAAAATATGCCATCATCTAGGAAATCGTCATATGACACGGGTTGAACCGCGATTGGAGATTAAGCCCAATGCACTGCATCAGATCCGTAAATACTCTACACAATGTGAGTGCTGCGCACCATCTGGAGAGGTCCAGGGTCGGCCCTAGGGTGCCAGGGTACGGGAAATGGGCGGAATCGTTCATCAGACAAATAGACATGCGTGCTTAGGCGGATCAGGAATGGTGAGATCTGCGAGCTGTCTACCGGACTTCCTCTTCGACCTACCACACACGATGAAACGCGATCCAGGCCGCCGAGGGCGATGTTTTGCAACAATGAAATGACGGCCTCCGTATGCGCTTCGAAGCACTTGGGGATATTCAACTTACGAAATGCCGGGCCTAGAATCGAGTGGTGATATTATTTCAAATATGGGCTGTGCCGATGTGAGGTGTCTACCGCTAGCAGCCTTCCGCAGCACGATGACGCAGTATGCCCATTGCCCCGCCTTCCCTTGTCTGTCACTGACATCCGGATCGGCGTTGACAGCACCCTCCAGTGCCCTTTCTGTCGCTTGCTCTGGGTTCTCTATGAACCGTCACTTGCTCCCACGCAATAATGGTGCCAATTGAGGCTAGAGGAGGGTCCCTGTCGACAAATGCAAGTGATCGACGGCGGTTGCCGATGTGCAGACGGACCCGTTGCGAGGCGCGAGCGCCGCACCGCAATCGGACAGAGCCTAAGATGCAGCAGTTGCTGGCTGTCTACCACTAGCAGGCACGAGGTTGTCTTTCGTGTATACCGTCCATCACCGCTCTGAAGGCGCGTACCCATCTTGAGCGCCGCCGAACGCCCTAGCCCTGAGCAGATGGCCGACCACATATTCCCGCTAACCTTGTAGTTTTTAGTCCTGCTTCTTTTTCTTCTCCCCTTCCTCTCCTTCCTCCTCTTGATCCGCTTCATCTTCACCGGCGTCCGCTTCTTTCCCGACCCATTGCTTGCCCCTACTAGGCCTTCTCCTACATGGCATCAAACGGCTCAGCCAACGGGAACGGTAGGGCCAGATTTGGCCCGAAGATTCCTGGTATGAAGCTCGTCTCTGGAACCGTCAACGCCGTCGCTGGTGGTGCCATGGACGTATGTTAGGCTTGTCTTTCAGATACGATTTAATCTATACGGCTAATTCTATGCTCAGGTCGCCGGAAAAACTGTTGACGTCGCGACATTCGGCCAGCTAAAGGTCGGTTCATATTTTGGTTTCTTTTCATCCCATTCGTACTAACCATCTAACGCAGAGTCAACGCACCCCCCCTCCCGAAGACCCCATGTGGCAGCTCCACCGTGGTCCCCTTCCGACCGATCCAAAGGCGCCACCCGCAAAGAAGAAAGCCCTGCGTCGCCGCGTCGGCGATTGGATTGAACAAGAGGCCGAGAATTACGAGGATGAGGATTTCCGTGATCGTGTCACATTCCTTGAGTACTACCTCAAGGACAAGTTCTATGGCGATTGGTACCATAACGCCGCCGTCATCTTCGCCACTTCCTTCTTCTCCTGGCTAGTTGCCCGCCTCGGCGGCGGCGTTGTCTGGATTGTCATCATCATGGCCTTCACCTCAACCTACTACCGCACGTCGATCCTACGCGTCCGGAGAAACGTCCGCGACGACGTTGCCCGTGAGGCCGCCCTCTCCAAACTCGAGACTGACGCTGAGACCATGGAATGGCTCAATTCTTTCCTCGTAAAGTTCTGGGTCATCTATCTGCCCTCGCTCAACGCCATGGTCATCGAAACCGCTAACCAGGTCCTCTCCGGCACCCAGACCCCGCCTCCAATCGATGGCCTCGAGTGAGTGTCGTGAGTGTTACTCAACTGGGTAAGGTGACTAACATTCTAGGCTGAAACGCTTCACTCTCGGAACCAAACCTCCCCGCATTGATCTCGTTCGCACGTACCCCAAAACCGAGGAGGACATCGTCGTCATGGACTGGGGTTTCTCGTTCACTCCCAATGACATCGAGGATCTGACCTCGCGGGAGGTCAAGACCAAGGTCAACCCGTTTGTCGAGCTGTCTGTCCGCATAGGCAAGGGTATTATATCCAAAGGCATGCCCATTCTGCTTCAGGACATGGCCTTCAAGGGTATCATCCAGGCCAAGATCAAACTCATCACGTCGTTTCCCCACATCCAGACCGTCAGCATCTCGTTCCTGCAGCCGCCGTACTTTGATTTTGTGCTCAAACCTGTCGGCGGTGAGACTCTCGGCTTCGACGTCGGCTTCATTCCCGGTCTCGATGGATTCATCAAGTCTATGGTCCACGACAACCTCGGCCCAATGTTCTACAGCCCGAACTCGTTGACTATCAATGTCCAGCAGATGCTCGCCGGTGCCCCAAATGACGCTGCTACTGGTGTGCTTGCTGTCACACTCTATAACGCCCGTGGCCTGAAGAGCAGTGACGTGATGGGCAACACGATCGACCCGTATGTCAAGTTGTCGTTCAACGGACGCGAGGAACTCGAGCGCACATCTATCAAAGAGGATACTCTCACTCCTCGTTGGAACGAGACGAAGATCATTCTTGTGTCGTCGCTCACTGACGCTCTCACGATGGAAGTCGTCGATTTCAACGATATCCGTAAGGACAAGTCTCTCGGCGTCACCGTATTTCCGCTTGAGTCCCTCGACGAGGATCCCGAGCAGGAGAACGTAGTCACCAAGATCGTGCGCAATGGCAAAGATCGCGGTGAACTCGTGTACGATATCCGCTACTTCCCAGTTCTCGAGGGCAAAACGCTCGACGATGGCACCCATGAGCCTCCGCCACAGCTCAATACTGGTATTGTCCGCTTCACCGTTCACCAGGCAAAAGATCTCGACCAGGCATCCAATCGTGGCTTCCTGTCTGGGGGCCTAAACCCCTTCGCTGTTTACTACATTAACGGCAAAGAAGCCCACGTCACTAAGTGCATGAAGCGTATAAACACCCCGGTATGGGACGAGGCCCACGAAGCCCTCATTACCAACAAGCAGTCCGCTACGCTATCTGTTGCTATCAAAGACGATACGGAACTCTCCTCCGGCTCATCCACCATCGCCTCGTGCAAGATCAAGCTCAACGACATTCTCGCGGAGAACGAAAAGGGCAACGACTGGTTCAAGCTTACTCCAGGCGGTCGTGTCCGTATGTCCGCCCAGTGGAAACCCGTTTTTGTCAAAGGTATTACCGGCTCCGGCGGCTATGTGCCCCCCATTGGTGTCATGCGCTTCCACCTTAAGCGGGCGACCGGGCTCCGAAACCTCGAGACCGTTGGCAAGGTCGACCCGTACATCCGCGTCATGGTCAACAATTACCAGAAGAGCCGTACTGTCACCATCCACGGCACTTTGGAACCGGAGTGGGACGAGATCGTGTACGCAACTGTCACCAGCGAGAAGGATAAGATCGTACTCGACTGCATGGATTCGGAGACTTCGGGCAAAGATCGCACGCTGGGTGAGATCGCTTTGTCGTCTGAGGACTTTATCAAAAAAAACGAGCTGGGCGAATACGTCGAGTTTATCGACTCGGTCGACCGTGCTGGACAACTGACCATCCATGGTAAATCGCCAAAGGGTGTGTTGACCTACACTGCGTCGTTCTTCCCTACTTTGAATGTCATGGATCCGGAGGAAATTGAAGAGGAAAAGAAAGCTGAGGCAGCGACGGAGAACACGGCCACTGCGGAGGCGAAGGAGGGCGAGAAGAATAAGGTCGAGAAGATGGTGAACGGCGAGAAGCCTGATGCGAGTGCTGCTGCCGCGCCGGTGAACGACGAGGGTCAGCAGGAGGAGGAGGTTCCGAAGAAGCTGAAGTTGGGACCTGAGGAGCTGTTCAAACATGGTATGATCCCTCATTCCTATGTTGTTGTGGAGAGTATTGGGCTAACGAGATTTAGAATCTGGTCTGCTGGTTTACAAGATCATCGAGGGCGACATATCCAGATCCGATGTCTACGTGCAGGTCTTCTTCGATGACTCTCTGTATCCGTCATACATATCTGGCAAGGCGCACAACCGCCACCCCAAGTTCGAGGAGGTCGGCGACGGCATGATCCGCGAGCTTGAGTGGTCCAAGGTACACATCCGTCTGACGACCAAGGAGCGCGGGCTCCGCGATAACGACGAGGGCGTTATTGCTTCCATGACCGGGACAACGCTCGCGCACCTCAAACGGGGATACAACAAACCAGCGACAGTTGCTCTCACTTCCAAGGACGAGGATGGCACTAATCAGCTCAAGATGTCGTTCAAGTACATCCCTGTCATGGTGAAGCTCGACCCGGCTGAGCGACGCAATAACCAAGGTTTCCTCCAGGTCCGTGTTCTGGACGCGACGGCTCTCCCTGCCGCCGACCGTCGTGGCAAATCAGACCCTTACTGCGTGTTCGAACTCAATGGCAAGAAGGTCTACAAGACTAACATTATCAAGAAGACGGTTACACCCGCGTGGAACGAGTTTTTCGAGACCCCTGTCGCGTCCCGCACGGGTGCCCACTTTAAGGTGGACGTCTTCGACTGGGACATGGGCCCCGCGGAAGACGACTTCCTTGGCGCCACGCCCATCGATCTCACTGATCTCGAGCCGCTGCAGCGCAAGCTAATGATACTCCCCCTCGACGGCAAGTCCGGTCAGATCCGACTCGAGCTCATGTTCCGACCCGACTACGTCACCCGGTCGATCCAGGGTGAGGCAACCCTGTCAGGCACGTTCGCTGTCCCAGGAAAGGTCGTCACCTCGGTCGCGGGAGCGCCGATGAAGGGCGTTGGCTTCGCTGCCGGTGGTGTTATGAAGGGCGCGTCGCTATTCAGACACGGTTTTAGTCATAAGAAGGATAAGGGTACGACGGATGACGAGAGCAGTGTTAAGAGTGCAGGAAGGAGTACGAAGAGCGAGAAATGAGTGCTAGTGCGAGAGTTTTGGAAAAGGGTGTGCATTCTGAAATTCGTCTTTGTTCGATTTCTCATTTATGTCTGTTCATTGTTTGGTTTTATGTACTGTATTTGTGTAGGATTTTGTTCGATTCGACGTATATTGTGACGAACTTGGTGTGTGCGAGGACAAGAACTGTTCTTCTTGGAAAGAGCAAACGGAATTGACCACTGTATTTTTATTTAAATCACTCTACTATGAGTCAGATTCGCTCCCCATCTAGTATGAAAAGGAGGAACACTGCCTCTAGGAAAGTCCTCTTGCGTATAGCGCTCGTCATGCCGACCTTTATACGAGCCTTACGAACACTGTATATTCCCTTTGGCAGCAACGCGTCGTAAATGCGTATCAAAAACTGCCCAGTTACAAGATAACCATCCATCCTCAATATGTCCAGTTTCGAGTCCATCCTCGAACGATTCTCGCCGAACTAAAAAAAAAAATTCCCCTACATGTACGACTAACTCGGCATATCAACCAACTTCACATAGGACATATTCGATTAAATAATTACCAGTTTCTCAGGCACTACAATTTATGGATACGAAGGATGAGCACAAAATAGTTTATAAATAATATATTTACTCGCAAAAAATTACAATGCCCTAAAACCAAACAAGAAATAGGAATTAAAGCTAAAAAAATCTCATGAAGACTTTCGGAAGTTTCCAAAAACAAGCATAAAGACATTTGAAAGTAGCACCCTGATGGCTCTGGTAAAAGGCAAGAGCCATATAAGAATTGATACTAACTTTCTGTCTTGGAAGAAAAGAAAAAAAAAGGACAAAAAGCCTCGTGTGGGCTGCATTTATAGCGGTCCAAGGTAGGGTTAGCGGGGTGCTAGGGTTTAACACGTGTTACGAAGTTGTCTGCCAAAGCCATTGGCCGATATGGTGGAGTGTTGCGTAACGGCATGCACGGCGATATTCGAGAGACTGTCCCACCAGGTGGGGGGCGAGGGGTGGGCCGCGTTGTGATCTACGCGTCACGTAAGTGTTTGTCGATGGCGGCGCGTATACGTACCTAACGACGATCCATATTTTATCATCCTCTCCCACGGGAAAGCCCTGATTGTGTGTTAATGGTGAAATCTATCTTTCTAGTTGGTTAGATCCTCATTGATATTGGACTAACTTCCTCGTTTTCTAGTCTCCTTGACGAAAACCACTGTCCTGAATCGTGAACAATCTTCGGTTGTCTGCACGGTTTACCATGATGACCATAAATAAGGAACAGAGATCGGACGAGACATTATGCGCACATCGGGGTGCTGGATATCCGTAGGTTCATTTAATGACCTATTTCATGTCTAAGGATGATTTCACAAAAGCCAAATTTGATTCATGCAGCATCGCGAACCTTCCGAGCCGGTCGCTGAGCGTTGCATTTGAGAATACAGAAAGAGAGTTGTGATACTGAAGACAATTTTGTGCCTTTATGGTCTGATTTATTTGCTTTTTACTATACAGGTTATCTATGATACACGTCATGTCCAAAATTCTACAATTTAGACTTGAGTGTGACGCTTTCACTACCGGTCTCATCGTGTACTTCGTCATGCGTCGCCTCCATATTCCAGAGCCGTTTCACTGAATCATGCAGATTAACAGTCTCGTCACGCCTAAAGGCATCCCATCCTATCTGTATGAGCGTGGAAGGAATGATAAATCCCAGCTGTGGATAGATCATGCCTGTCTGTTCCACCCTGCCATTACTGGTGATCATGCCAATCAGCTTCCCTGTGTGATTAAAGACTCCGCCTCCAGACGATCCATTCCAGCACGCTGCAGATACCGAGATCAAGGCGGGTTCAGCATGTTGAAATTGATCCCGACCGACAACTAGCGGTAATTCCACAACTTTCGAGATCATCCCGGTCGAGATCAGAGCCGTCACGGATGAGTCTATTGATGTTGGAGGATACAGTCCGTAGCCAACAGTAGTGACTTCAGATATTCCCACGTAGTTTGATCTCGTACTACTAATTACCACGGCTGCTGAACTGTAAATAGCCTGCTCCATAGTAATATAAAGTATGTCGAGTCCCGGGATTGGGTTCCTAAATCCTTTAACGCGTCGTGGAGTCTGGGAAAGTTTAGTCTCGCTATTAGCTACTGCAGCGAACTAAGTAACTCACATTGCAACCGGGTATCATAACGCTTATCGAGGAGAAGTCTCTTGGCACGACGTGTTGATTGGTGACGACCGTGTCGGGCGATAAAAGGATGCCACTTCCCCAAGATCGACGGGAGGAGCCATATCGGACAATAACGCAAACAATGCTCCGACTATAATGACCTACCTCTGGCGCCGCGGGTTCACCCAGACTGAAAGCTGAATGGTATTGTACGGAGTAATTGGGGACTACTGTCGTGGCAATGAGGTGCCATGGGAAAATGACGGACAGTTCACCTTCACCGTTAGATTTCCTGAGGGAGCATTAGTGCCGAGCTCACATACGTACAGAGAAAAGCAAACCTTAATGTTCCTGCAAGAATTCCGCATATCCGACCACGTTGATCCACGACCACACTACCTTCCATACCGTCGAGATACCTGGCATCGGATAAAATAATATCACCCGAGACGACCAGACTTACCGTTCCAGATATCTGAAAACCTAAGAACATCGCCGGATTATTCAGCACGAATGGCGCCCCTTCTACAATCATTCTTGAACCCCGAGCAGGGGCCCACGGAAGGCTTTGATGAATTCGCTTGGCCATCATCTTCCTTCTGGGACGAAAGACAGCCAACAAGCGATCGCCAGGCTCTGTCTCTGGATGGAATTTCATCGCCGAAGAACTGAACCGTGTGACAAAATCGCGTAGTTCACTTAGATGATGAGACGATATGAACTCCACAGGTGTCCAGATTATCTTATCTAGAAGTATCGAAGGATGAGTTAAAGGAATACGCAGAACACAAGCAACCAAGAACCATACCTTTTGAAACACTGTCGCTGGTGGTCGCGAAGAACGACCATCTGGAATCTCTTGCAACTTCATCGTCTGCAAATGCCGAGGAACTAGAGGTCCCAAAGTATCGGTGTTAGTGCTCACAATAGTGAGATGTAACCTCATTCAGTACAGGACGCACTGCACGCACTGACATTGTTATGATCTGTCCAAGGTCATCAGGATCGGCGCTGGTGATATAAAAACCGGATACAGCCACAGTCACTTTAGAATACTTCGCAACTCCTTTCAAAGAGGTTGTATTATATCTAAGTCCCTTCTGCATGCTGAGACTGCGGATAATGTTCGGATTAAGCACCTCTTCAGCAGTTGGCTCCTATATCAAGTTCTGAACGCGCATGATTCAATGATTTGTAGTCGGTCACCTTTGGAACAAGGACTTGTCTGTATAAATTGATTTAACAGCTGCGGCAACGGCGCTGAAAATTCCAGAACATGTAGACAATTGGTGGCAGATCGACGTGGAATCAGTTATCGTGCTCCAAATCTGAAATTCCATTCCACTTCATTGATGATACTTGA
Organism: Lipomyces lipofer; assembly: GCA_003705915.2. Lineage (NCBI taxonomy): Eukaryota > Fungi > Ascomycota > Lipomycetes > Lipomycetales > Lipomycetaceae > Lipomyces > Lipomyces lipofer. The sequence goes on along the minus strand of PPJX02000133.1, from coordinate 34,200 downwards.
TCTGGGGCGGACTGTTGGAGAGCGCGTAATATATGGTAGGCTAGAAATGATCACTGAGCCAAGGCCCCTGAAAAGAACACGCGAATGCGTTTGGGATGGCATAAACAACGTTTGCCGATACGCATACGCGATATAATCCACGTGGCGCCGCACTTGCACCCATATGTCCACGATTACTCTTAATTGGCGATGGCGCGACCAAGAAAAATCATTTTCAGACCGGATTTTGAATACATATATCACCGGCATTCGACGCTCAATTCACGACAGTGTGATATAGATTTAGAAGGTTATAGATACTCCTTACAGCTCTTCGAATCCAGATATAACATACAACCGCACAGCGTCTCGTTCTTACACTGCAAATAGATTTCCTGGAAAGTAATACTCCAAACACAAGTCCAGGATCAGAAATGGATCTCGTCAACCACCTAACCGACCGATTACTATTCGCTGTCCCAAAGAGTGAGTACTGGTCTGCATTTTACTTTATCTCGGTTGCTTTGTCCCATTACGTCGTCGCTGGCTAGCAAAGTTGCTCTTAATGCACCAACTTATGCAATTAACTCATTCTCACAGAGGGCCGATTATACCAGCAATGCCTTGAACTCCTACAAGGCGCAGATATCAAATTTCACCGGAGTAATCGGCTTGATATTGCGCTGTGCACCAACCTTCCCATCGCTCTCATTTTTCTCCCCGCCGCCGACATCCCCCTCTTCGTCGCTGAGGGTCGCGTCAGCCTCGGCATCACTGGCCAGGACCAGGTCGCCGAAGCTGCCGTCGATGTCCGCGAGATCGCACTCCTCGGTTTCGGAACGTGCAAACTGCAGATCGAGGTCCCCGAGATGGGCGAGATCTCCGAGGCGCGCGAGCTGATTGGCAAGAACATTGTCACGTCATTCCCGAGACTGGCGGAGCAGTTTTTCAGGAAGTTGGAGGATGAGGCGGTGAATACCGTGAATGGAGAGGCACAGAATAGGCCGCTCAAGACGAAATTCAAGTATGTGGGCGGTAGTGTGGAGGCGGCATGCGCCCTGGGAATCGCGGATGCGGTCGTGGACCTGGTTGGTTGGTACCCACATAGAAAGCTATTAACGTGACGAACGTACTAACTGAATGAAACCAGAATCTGGCGAAACCATGCGGGCAGCTGGCCTGAAAGCCATTGAAACCATTTTCGACACCTCGGCCGTCCTGATAGCCTCACAAAAGCCGACACATCCCGAACTCCTGGAGGTCATTGTCTCCCGCATTAACGGCGTCCTCGCGGCTGCCAAGTACGTCCTGTGCGATTACAACTGCCCACGAGATAAGCTAGACGAAGTTATCAAGATCACGCCCGGTCGCCGTGCCCCAACTGTGTCGCCACTGGAGAACAACGGCTGGGTCGCGGTCAGCAGTATGGTGGAGAAGAGGAGGATCGCGGAGGTCATGGATAAGCTGAAGGATGCAGGTGCTGAGGATGTGCTTGTCTTTAACATCTCAAACTGCCGTGTTTAGATGCGTGGAGTGGGGCAGTTGGATTTGTTTCGTTGGGTGTTTTTATTGGTTATGCCACTAAAATGTTTGAGATTTACGTGTTAATTGTTTATAATGGGCTATTCAAACTTAGTTGACATAAAAGCATGTATATGACGGTTCACTATGTATAAAAATGTGTGCTCAGTTTCTGGAGTCTCCTATTGAAGGAGCGTCCGTTGCGCAGCGAGAGAATAGAAGAAATCCATGGTATGAAAATGATAAACATACTACAATTACAAATTACTTGTACGCTACTACCTATACTTCTTCTCTTAAATCATTAAGTCATTACGTCGTTAAACAACATGTCAATTCAGGATCGCCAACCAAAGCAAAATAGACAAGACAAACCATGCACCAAAGATGAGATTAAGGAGACTAAAACTAATACAAAAATAGGATATGCAATAATGATGCCAAATGTTTCGCTAATGCTCGACGGGATACCCAATTCTAACTGGAATTACTTCCGACTTGCCTGAGGAAGCAGAATCGTCGGAGGTGCCGCTATTGCTGCTCTGCTGATCAGGCATCTCACTCCGCTCCGGCTTGATCTCAATGTCTTTATTATTGCCAATTTTGCGGCCGTATTTTGAAATAAGATCCAAAACTGTGTAGGACATTAAATTTCGCCCTTGAAATGCATTGAACTCGTGATCCGCGATATTGTAGTCGATGTCGCCGGCTGGTTCTGCGTGTACTATGCGCTGCAGGAGATACGATGTAATCATGCAGACCAGGACGCCGCAGTCGGATCCGTTGGTCTTTCGTATTTAGTCAGTCATATGATCTTCCAAAAAGTGAATATTGATCAACACAATACGAACCTGCTGGTGCGTCCGCATAGCGTGCAACAGCAATTGCTCCACGCCCAGCAAAACAGCAATCTTCTGGGCAACAGTATCCGCTTCCTCGATATTTATGTCATCCATCGTGTCATAATAGAACGCCTCTTTCCTTTGTGTGTCGACGATGAGCAACGACCAATGGCTTCCGCCCTCGGCTAGGTGCACGTCCGTGTTATTGTTGATGGGCAGGAATATGTAGTGCGCGCGTTCGAATGGTGGTAGTACGGCTTTTAGATCCTGCGGGTCTATGAAATACGCATAGGTTAATATCAAGTATCAATCTCCTTATATTCTGCAATCAGTTCACATACTTCGTGATTGGGCTAGCAAGAACACCATTGACGGCCTGACCAGTGTGACGTACTCGGGGTGCGGAAGTGTTGTATACACTTCTGATCTCTCGAGATACTCGTACCAAAATGTAAGATTATTGTCATTGAACCACTGATCGTCTCGCAAATTGTCGAAGTCCTATGATAGTTTAGACGGGTTAGCCTGCGCCTCGCCTACCACACTCCCTCACTAGACGAACCGCTTTGTAGACCGACACATCGTAATCTGCATAGTCAAGTCAGTTATTTATTGATGTAACTCAAAATAATTGCTCGCACAACACCACAAGTAAACTCACATTCCAATATAATATCGTTTGCTCGCATCTTCATCCCATAAGCACCCCTTCGTTAGTCACTCTCTCCACCATAATAAAACGAGTTCCACTATGTTATCTCACCGTCAAGAGCTTCAATAGCGCTGTAAACAGCTTGAAAGATCGTCTGTTCCGCATACAGACTATATATGAAATTTATGTGTTGTAAATCCTTGTGTGACGAAGGGGAACGATTTGATCATGAACGATCATAAACTGGCACGCCGAAATCGCCAATACCCTTTGCGGCACAGATCCGTGATGCCGAGTTGATGTCCCGAATGTGCGCCGTATAGACTTAAGAGACTACCTCAAATTTAAAATAATATTTAACGATTCAAGGCAATATATTAAAATTTTGCGGATTTCTAAATATGTTTTGTCAGCTTGGAGAATTAATGGCACGATGACAAAGGGTACCAGGTAGAGGATCGGTTGGAAAATAAGGTTTTCCTGGGAACGAGTCATCGTTCAGTGACGGCCAGTCTCATTGATGAGCGCCTTCCCCAAACTAAGCCCAGTCTGAACTCCCAACACAGTGCAACGTCTTTGAAGAACTCATGTCCAAGCTGCAGTGAATGAGTGGACTTGGTATAGTGTTTTATCAGCTTTTCCTTGAAGGCGTACTACTGGAAACTATGCGACATCATTGGATGTGCGGCAGGCCCTGTACCGATCGCAAAAGTATAGTGCAGATCTATATCAGTTGGCTGATCGAGCTACAACGTCATCCATCCATAGCCTGCGGCTCAAGAATAGCTCGTACCCTTTACGGTCTATTTTTTATGCATTGATAGAGACATAAAGCCTTAAAGAACATAGCTATAACTGTTACTGGCAAGCGACGATCTATGACAGTTGTATGTACTATACTGGTCTCGTACCGTACTGTACGTACACAGGACTTCTCACACGACTGCATAGAGTACCGTACATCTCGTAAGTAGAAACACCCAGGACCATTCTACCGAGTTAGCTAAGCTCTTAGTTCTACTGGACCATCCAAAAAAATTACCCCTAGAAGTTCATTAACAGAAGATAATTCCGTCTTAAAGTGCGTCCTACTGCGACACTAAATCCGCGGAGATACCGCCAGACAAATAAGGGTTTCGTATCGGCTTTCCTCCCAACTAAGCCGTCCAAAAGTTTTTCGCCAGACCATCTCAGCAACCAAATGTACATGATCTGATCTACGAGAGCCCACGAAAATGTCGGTCCCTTTAGAACCTATGCCCATGTCTGAGGCCAGAGCCCAAGATTTCAACAAATTAATACACCAAAAGAACGACGGCGCTGTCAAAGAAACTGAGCAGATTGCCGAGGAGTACAACGAGGGTGACGATGAGGAAGACTTCGATAGCAGCAATGAGGAAGATTTTACTGATGGCAATGGAGAGGAAGACAGAATTGGTGGTGATTCAGGTATTATTTGTGTTTACTTTCAATTCTACTCTTCGGTGAAATCTAATCCTGGCTGTTCAGACGGAGTCAAAGCCAACAAGGTACTGCAAGATCCAAATGCCATTCTTGCCAAATATGCGTCTCGGATAAAAGTCGACAATCTAGTGAAAGCTATTAAGACTAAGTATACTATTCTACCGTCCTGTGTCTCTGTATCCCAGAATACTAACTCCCCGCGCAGAATAACAGACAAATCTGATCGCGCAACTATTGAACAAGTCCTCGATCCCCGTACATGCAAGGTACTTGCCAAATTCATAAACAACAACGAGCTCTACGAAATCAATGGATGTGTCAGTACGGGTAAGGAAGCCAACGTGTACCACGCCATCACAGAGGACAGGCAGCACCGCGCGATCAAGATCTACAAGACGTCGATTCTCGTGTTCAAGGACAGAGACCGCTACGTCACGGGTGAATACCGATTTCGGAACGGCTATAGCAGGCACAATCCTCGCAAGATGGTCAAGCTGTGGGCAGAGAAGGAGATGCGGAATTTGAACAGGTTGTACCAAGCTGGCATTCCCTCCCCGAAGCCAGTCGCACTGAAGCTCCACGTTCTTGTCATGGACTTCATCGGCGACGACGAGGGCTGGCCCTCCCCGCGCCTCCACGACGCCAAGATTGAAGACACGAAATATGTCCAGCTGTATCACCAACTGGTCGCGTACATGATCATCATGTACCAGAAGTGCCGCCTCGTGCATGCCGACCTGAGCGAGTACAACATCCTCTACCACCGCGAAAAGCTAGTCATTATCGACGTTTCGCAATCTGTCGAGTACGACCACCCACACAGCCTGGAGTTCCTCCGCATGGACATCAAGAACGTGAACGATTTCTTTGCAAAGCACGGTGTCAACTGCTTCTCGGAGCGTCAGCTGTTTAGGCTGGTAATGAATACGACAGCTGAGGAGGAGCTGGTTTTGGAGAGATTGCTAGACAAGTTAGCGGAGACGGAGCCGTTGTCATCCGCGGAGTCTGGATCCGCAGGGGAGGGAGATGACGCGGTATTTAGGAAGATGTATATTCCGCAGACGTTGGAGCAGGTGTACGACATCGAGAGGGACGTTGCCAGGATCAAAAGTGGCGAAGGGCATGAGCTTATTTATAAGGACCTTGTGCATTTGGACGTCAACGATAAGGAAGTTGCTAGTCAAGAAGAAGATGACGTCGAAGAGCAAAGTGCTAGTACGGAAGATGAGGACAGTTCTGAGGACGATCGACCATTTGAAGAGCGACCGGCAGTTCTGAAGGGCAAGAAGTACGAGAGCAAGGACGTCAAAAAGGTAAGCGGCATGTTTGGAGTTGGTTATTATTTTACATTATTGATGTCCATACTAATGCAATATCCAAGGACCGCAAAAAGCAAATGAAAGAGCAGAAAAAAGAGAAGCGCGCCAAGAAAATGCCAAAACATATGAAGAAAAAGCTAATAAATAATTCGAAGCGGGGGTAGGAGTCGTGAGGTTTTCTGCATAGTAGTATATACACTGGAAGGCCATAGACAATGCATTTTGTACGGTACAAGAACATCAACTCTGTAACTGGAGAGACATGAGACGCTTCTTGGCCTGGTCGATCATACTCTTACTAAGGTCGGGTAGTGGCGAGACTTCGTGCGCGATAATCTCATAGCCTATAGGCGGATCGGCAAGACCTGGCCACAGATCGCTAGGGAGGTAGTCACCGTTCTTTTGATGGAACGATTTCCGAGATGCCATTTCTTCTGTAGAAAGTTAGAACACAGTGTGGATAAGAGGGAAGAGATAGAACAGGATACCATCGTAGACAAATTTGAGCTTCTGCAAGGCTTCATGCACCACCTTCTCCATTCGAATCTGCGTATTCGTCCGTCTCACGACCTCTAATACCAAAGCATCGTAGCTTTGAAGAAAGTGCTCAAAATAACCTATCAAAGAGACGAGCTCTTCGAGTAGCGAATCCCTCCAATTAAAATATTCTGCGACACTGTCTGAAAATTGTCGCGATGCTTCGAGATGCAGCTCGAGATTTTGCTGGTAACTTGCCATGTTATCGTATAGTTTGACAACGCCCGCGTAGCGCTCACTCACGTCTGCGAGAAATGTAACAATTCCGTCACTGAATGTGGACATATCTAAAAGTCGTTCCCGCAATTCGTCCACCACACCGTCTACTTGTTCTGCATCGCCTCGTAAGACGTCTATTAATTCTTCCCGATCCGCAGTCTCTGCAAGATTTGCGGTGCTGGACGTCATGAGTGCTTGCGAACATCGGTCATAATGGTGCGTGAGCGACTCAAGAAGACCACCCATATCGCGTGCGTGGTCTTCTATTGTGGAGAGTGAGGCGACGAGAACGCGACACGATTTTGCGTCTCGCTGTGGGGAAAGTGACGTTGTGTCGGACGACAGCCCCGTGAGTTCGGCGTCAAATTGCGAAAGATCAGAGGATAAGGTGTTATGTGATTCCTGTATTACAATTAGCGATGACGATGGAAATGGTAGTCGTCCATACTTACCTGGAAGAAGTCTATTGCTTCCCGCAATTGCGCCTTTAGCTCCTCAACGACGGTTTCATCTGCATAGTCCTTCAATGAACGCTTCTCGTTCCCCGTTTCACTCTTGGCAGAAGAAGCTCTGAATGCCGGGTCCACACTTGTCTGTTCTAATCGGTTGAGTATCTTGTCGAGGCGTGCTCCAGAAGTATCTAAATCCACCAATGAGTCTTGAAAGTCCCGTGCAAAGGCCACAGCTGTAGCGTGCAGCGATTCGTTGATCTGGTAGAGAAGCGCAAGCTGATTATGCAGCTCACGTGCGAGGTAGAGCGACTTGCTGTGGACTGCGAGGGCGGCCTCGAGCGACTCGCGGGCGGATACGACTAGCGAGCTGGCAGACAAACAGACGGGCTCAGCGATGGTCAGAGCGCGCTTCGCATTGACGAACCATTTGGTCTCCATTACAGATGAGAGCAAGCAGGCTCGAGGGATGCGCAGGGACGATGATTATGGTCCGATACGACGGAAGGATGCAACTTTGTATATCGGCGATGACGATGCGCACCCACGGCCACTTACATGGGAGAAACGGCAATGTGTCACGTGAACTTAGTCACGTGCTACGAGTCACGTGCCACAAAGAGCTAATGGTGTGGCTTTTTTTTTGGTCCAAGACGCCATCTGATCTACCGCGGACTCAACGTTTGACCCATTGTAGAGTGCTGTATACCCTAGATCAGGCTGGCAGGACTGTTGACAGGAGGATCATTTTCATGTCGCCATGACTCGGGAGCTGTCGCAACGGAATTAAGGAGCGGCGACACCGGGTGGAGGGCATCCTAACCGTAGGTAAGATATCATTCCCTGGAGTTATACGCAGGACGTATGGTAGGGACATGCGTTGCGCGAGAGGTACGCAAAAAGCCGTGATGATGATGTGCTTCGACGCTGGGGCGGTCTTATGCCCGCGTGCCATGCAGGTTAGCGTCCCGTGCGCGGCGCTCTATTCAGTTTGCGCTAACAAACCCTCTATCCCGACGTTACTCGCGCAGACCATTTTTATCCTCTCGGGACTCCCTGCCCTTCCTCACCCCAGCCCCCACTTAATCGTCAACAATTTCTCTCCGTGTTCCTTGTGCCATGGCTGATGGTCATGAATTAAAGGGCAAAATGCCCGCCGTGGTCAAAAATGATGCTCCGGCCGCTTCCGTCCTCCCTCAGTTCCTCACCAGGCATATTCCCGCGAGTCTTTATCCCGAGAGTTACAAGGAATCCCGCTCGTTCTGCTACCGCCACCATCCAGATTTCAAGTGCAAGAGGCAGGCTGACGAGACCAATATGGATGTTCTTCAAAGAGTTTGTCTTCCTTGTGATTGTGCTATTCCAGCGGCGTGTTTTCTCCGCGTTGATGTTTTAGGTCCTGTGGCAATTTCTGACATTTCTCCATCTAGTCCCTCGACAACCTCCCTCCACAGGATCAGCAAGCTATAACGCACGTATGGAGTCTGTTCTCAGCCGCGCCGACCCTGCAACGAAATCTCATGCTCCAGGGCCTTCTCTCGCAATGCTGTTTCCCTCAGCTTTCCTACATCTCGTCCATGCTGCGCGATTTGATACGAATCGACTTCGTCTCTGCACTACCGGCTGAAATCTCCTTTAAGGTCCTGTGCTACCTTGACGCATCATCGCTGTGTAAGGCAGCTCAGGTCTCCCGTCGGTGGCGACAACTGGCCGACGACGACATTGTGTGGCATCGGATGTGTGAGCAACACATAGACCGAAAGTGCACAAAGTGCGGATGGGGTCTCCCGCTGCTGGAGAAGAGACGTCTCCGGGAAAGCAAGAGGGATATGGAGAAGCGATTGGACAAGATTACGAATAAAGGCTCGGCTACACCTGAGACCATAGTCAGTGAGATTTCCTCCACTCCTAGCACTGATGGCACGATTGGCACCGTCCACAGCTGTACTACTCCGGAAGCGCAGATAATCAATGACAGAAAGCGCGAAATCGCGGCCGCCAGCAGTGCGGCACTCGAGCAGAGTGAGAGTGAAGAGGGTCCTGCTAGCAAGCGCTCGCGTACATGTGTCGACATGTCCGGTCTTACGTCGCAGAATGTGCCTGCCGGAAGACTCACTCGACCGTGGAAGGATGTATACTCGGAGAGACTTAAGGTCGAACAGAATTGGCGACGTGGACGCTATCAAATGAAAGTCTTCAAGGGTCACACTGATGGCATCATGTGTTTGCAGTTCGACCATTCGGTGTTGATTACTGGTTCATATGACACAACTGTCAGAGTCTGGGACATCGAGACTGGAAAGCTGCTCCGTGTTCTGACTGGCCATGTTCGAGGTGTCCGTACGCTTATGTTTGATGACACCAAGTTGATTACCGGGTCCATGGACCGCACCATCAGAATCTGGAACTACAGAACTGGCGAGTGCGTTTCTACCCTGCGCGGCCATACCGACGGCGTCCTCAGTTTGTTTTTTGACTCGAGCCTTCTCGCCTCTGGATCGGCCGACCATACCATCCGAGTCTGGAACTTCAAGGAAAAGTCCTTTTTTACTCTCCGGGGTCACACTGACTGGGTCAACTCGGTCAATATCCACAGCTCCTCGCAACTCCTCTTCTCTGCTAGCGACGACACTACAGTGCGAATGTGGGATCTTAGCACGCATGAGTGTCTCCGGGTTTTCAGCGGTGCCGGTACGGTCGATGGCCTCAATGACCAGGGTCACTTCGGTCAAGTCCAGTGTGTCCGACCCGTGATGCTCCGCGAAGAGGAGGAAGAAGACGAACACGAAATCGTCGTCTCCGAGGATGCGAGCAGCCAGGATGATGTCAACGAGCGGTACCATCACCACCATCACTACCAGCCTCACCTGAATGGCCAGCAACCCGTTCCAGACGGGGGGGAGTACAAGGAACAGCAGGAAGCGGCTGCACAGCTTACATCTGACGATGAGAGTGGCGGCAAGTCGCCAACGCTATCGAGGCCAAAGTCGAAGAGTAGCAAGAGGCGTCAGGAGAGGAGGCTGCCGCATATTTTGACCTCGTCGCTGGACAATACGATTAAGCTATGGAACGCCAACACCGGCGAATGCGTCAAGACGTTGTTTGGCCATGTTGAGGGTGTATGGGGATTGGCGGCTGATACGTTCAGGATTGTCTCCGGCGCACACGATCGACTGGTCAAAGTGTGGGATATTCAGACGGGCAAGTGCCTGCATACGTTCAGTGGGCATACTGCACCTGTGGCCTGTGTCGGATTAAGTGATTCGCGGCTCGCGTCAGGCAGTGATGATGGTGAAGTAAGGGTCTACTCTTTCGGTATTGAGTAATGATGTGGACTTGAGAAATGTGTATTTTTATGGCGGATGCAGAAGATAATGCGTATGGAAGCATTTTAGTTTGTTTTGATAAGATTAAATGGGAAATTGGGAACATTGGGATATGGTTAATTGGCATTGCTGGATTTACTTATTTTGGTTCTTGTTTTGCTTTTGTCTTATACGTACGGATTATTCTGTATGTCATTTTGGATTGGAATGGACCCCGGAATTATGACTTTTGCTTTCATATGTCGTCAAGTGGGATTCCACTGTCTTATTTAAAAAAAAATTGTTGCACTATGCGACGCAGCTAAAATATATTGGTGCTACCAGTCACATCTATGCAGCGCAACCATCGACTTACTCCATTGCTGTCCTGTTCGTAGAAACAAAGAGCTGTACAGTACTTCTGTACTATCGATTTCGAGGTGTAACAGCATTCGGGTATCGGGTTAGGTGACTTTTCACGTGAATGAGGTGCAGCGAACAATCTAGGGGTTTTGGACACAAAGTGTAACTTGAATTTGCCACAGGCCGAATTTGATTATCACCCATCATTCATCGTATTTCATCCGCCAACAACACTGAATTTAGCCATCCATCTAGAGTCACTATTTTACACGAGCGGAAATATGTCTGTGGACGCGGCGTACGTGTTGGAGCAATTCCAGCAGGATTGTATGTTGTTTCCTGATTTTTTGCTATAATGCTGTATCCAATTCTTGCACGTACACTGACATTTCATTAATAGTGGCCAACGTCCCCGAAGAGGTGGCGCACTACCTTGAGGAAATCAAGACCAAAGACGTTAAGCTCTACCAACTCCGCCGGCGTATCCAGCACTGCGACAATCAGATCCACAAGCACATCCGCGCGCATGGATCGTTGACGGAGAACCCCAAGGAATTGCAGTACACGAGCAAGATTAGCGCGGACTTTGAGCAGGCGATGGGCATGCAGGCGGATAAGTGCGATTTGGCGAATAAGTTGAACGATTTGGTATTCTATACGCCGCCCTTTGAAGTTGGGAGAGACGACTAATATAATTATGATAGGTGACGAGGCATTTAAAGAAATTAGATGTAGAGATAAAGAAGCTGCAGAATGATGGGCTGCTGGCGCCCACCACGGAGCCGGTTATTTTGAATGCGAATAGGGCCGCAATGATGTCGGGCAACGCGACACCATTGTCTGTGACTTCAGCGGCCGCACAGCTCCAGAAACGAGGCTCTCCGCAGACGATGCCATCACGCGTCTCGACTCCGGTGTCACGAGGATCAACACCTAGCGAGGTAGCTGGAATGGGAAGTGCAGGTACAGCGGGGCACATGGGAGCAGGAATCCAGCGCCCTGCCAAGCGTCAGAAACTGGGGAGTGGGCTCGCGACTGTGCATGGTACTCCTGGTGCTTCTAGCTCGAGCAGCCTGCTCGCGGCATCTACTTTACCTGGGTCGCAGTCTCTGGTTGCGGGGACGCTTGGGGGGCATCCTGGTATGGGGACACACGCAGCTGTAGGGGATGATGCTAACGAGTACGTGGGCACTATTGCGGACAGCGCCAGCGTCGCGGCTGCGATAGCGAACCAGATCAACAGATCGGGACTCGTCCCTCGAAATGGGGCTACGGCCGCGGCGAACAAGGCCGGCGGCGGGCAGATCAAGAATAACAATCAAAAGTCGTTGCCGCAACAGTCGGTCGATGACGAGGACGAAGACGAGGAGAATAATGATAGCGCGCTGTATTGCTTCTGTCAGCAGGTGTCGTATGGTGATATGATTGCGTGCGATAATCCTGATTGCCAATATGAGTGGTTTCATTACGGTTGCGTGGGACTCAAGGCGCCGCCGTCGGGCGTGTGGTATTGTTCAGCGGCTTGTCAGCAGACTACTCAGAACAATAAGCGTGGTAGGAAGTAAGGGACTCGGAGTTTGAATTAGTATATTATCTTTTATGGGTCGCATAGGAGTTTCGGTATGTTTTTATGTACATAACATGTAATTTAGTTTTGGCTATCATATTTGTCTTCGTCTATTGCCGGACAGCCAGTCAGTGCCAGTCACTCTTACTCTATTATCCGTTGAGCATCTGCTTATAGCGTCCATCGTCTGCCTCTTGAACGTATTCATAATAGACTTGTCAGCCTCACTGGATACATTAGAGAAACACTCCGCTACTAAGACCATACAAAAAATCCGTAATTATAACGTATTGCTCGCATGCCCATTTAACTCATCACGTCATAGCTGGCTTCATGTTGAAAGAAGTATTTGACATGGTGATTTGTTGCTGACATGAGGCAGGTCTACGAAACAGGGCCAGCTGGTCTCGTGATGGAAATTGCACATGACATCGTGTTCGTCCCAGTGCGGGATAGCTACCAGAGTATGAACCAAGGCCGAATGACTCCGCCATGATCAACCTACATTTGTACGCTCAACTCTTACTGTCTAAATAGCTAGAGACAGCATAATTGGCCTCTGCTGTCTGTTCTACCAGGCTCTGGTTGTGTCCAGCTTTACAAAGCGAATAGTATCCGACTCGGTTTTTGGATATGTCTATGCCTGTCAGGGGACTGGCCGAAAGACTCGGGCGTCTTCTGTCGATTATCCCATTTACTCCTCAGGTCATTTACAATGAGCTGTTCTCGCATGCGGTGTAAGTCATGCGTAGATATATGTGTATATCGGACTGGTTGCTCCAAGGCTAACTTATACCACCTCTAATAGAATCAGCGTAGCCCGCGACGCTGTTTTCTTCGCTTGGTCGGTCCACCTGAGCGCCAAAGTCTTCCGTGAGCTCAAAGCCCGCGGCATCCTCGGCGCGATCCGGGATACGTACAGGTTTAGCGCTCGTCAATTCTTCCGGTTCATAATCACTACACCCCTCCTGAAAGCCAAAGTTGACGCTGAACTCGAGAAGACGCTGGCCAAGATGGAGGCGGACATGGTTCCCAGTGGGCGAGATGTGAAGCGGCATTTGGCACTGCCCAAGGAAGGTTGGACCGAAGAGCAGGTCCTGAAGGAAATGAGGGGGTATGCGGAGATGGAGCACTCGGCCTGGGAGGAAGGGAAGGTTTCGGGTGCGGTGTATCACGGTGGAGAGGAGATCCAGAAACTTCAAACTGAGGCGTATGGCATGTTCGCAGTCGCGAACCAGTTGCATCCGGATGTGTTTCCTGGTGTCAGGAAGATGGAGGCGGAGGTTGTCAATATGGTTTTGCGAATGTATAATGCCCCGGAATCGGGTGTAGGCACGTCCACATCGGGTGGCACGGAGTCCCTGCTTATGGCCTGTCTTGCAGCAAAGATGAAGGGTCGACTCGAGAAGGGCATTACGGAGCCGGAAATAGTCGCTCCAGTCACCATTCACGCTGGATTCGACAAGGCAGCATACTATTTTGGCATCAAACTACGACATGCGCCGATTGATCCCGTCACTTATAAGGTAGACCTCCGTGCTGTGCGCAGACTCATCAATGGCAATACCATCTTGATCGCTGGATCCGCGCCCAACTTTCCTCATGGTATCATCGACGATATCGAGGGCTTGTCGAAGCTAGCTCTGAAGTGCAACGTTCCGCTACACGTCGACGCTTGTCTTGGTTCGTTTGTCGTTCCATTCATGGACCGCGTTTATAAGGAACTAGATCCCTCCGTCAAGGTTCCGCTATTCGATTTCCGTATTTCTGGCGTCACCTCCATCTCGTGTGATACCCACAAGTATGGCTTCGCGCCTAAAGGTAGCTCAATTATTATGTACCGCGACGCGGCACTCCGACGATACCAGTACTTTCTCGCGACTGACTGGTCTGGCGGTGTCTATGCCTCACCAACACTTGCCGGTTCGCGACCTGGCGCGCTCATGGCGGGATGTTGGGCAAGTTTGATGCGCATCGGCGAGAACGGTTACGTCGAGTCGTGCCGTAGTATCATTTCTGCGGCACGGGCATTGCGCGAGGCGATACAGAAAGGCGATATCCCTGAGTTGGAGGTCGTGGGTGAGCCGATTGGCTCCGTTGTCGCGTTCGCTTCCGATACGCTGAATATTTACGATATCGCTGACGTGATGCACAACAAGGGATGGCACTTATCGGCACTGCAAAATCCGCCGGCCCTACATATGGCGTGCACCATGCTAACGGTACAATCTGTGCGGGAGCTGATATCTGACCTGAAGGAGGTTGTCGAGATGGTGAAGAGTGAGAGCGTGGGTATGGATGTGAAGAAAAAGCAAGGTGATACCGCGATGTTGTATGGTGTCGCTGGCAGTATCAGCACGAACGCGGTGGTGGATGAGTTGGCTCTCGGGTTCTTGGATAATTTATATAAGGCTTGAATGAGAAGGACGAAATTGAGTCGGAGTAAGATTATTAATTGTGTATATAAACGTGTTTGTCTCAGTTTACTGCTACGCGTGCGAAGTTCTGACTTACATGTTGCCTTATGTCACTTCGAACCTGTCAGCTTATTTAAGGTGACGCCAGAGGAGAGTATTGTATAAATATTACTGTATTGCTATATTCTAATCCAATGCCAAAACGAAAAATGTACCCTATAAAACCCATAAAATCAAATGATTCCAACGACAAACACGATTATGCTTCCAGTGCTATTCCAACCTCTATACGGTGACTTATATCCAAAACAAAAGAAAGACGATGCACTCCATATCAACATCCCGTATCCCAAAAAAAACAAACACAAAAAATAGCGCAGAGATATTAAGTGATTATTACGTTCCTCCTATTCAATGCTCCGAATTGTAGCCCGGCATCCTCAACACAGTTGCATGCTCTGCCTCAATTTCCAGTGCCGATCGCTTCATCTTCTTGGCCTGATGCGCGACGTACACGACGAACAAAGTGCCGATCGCAGTTGACACGATTAATAAGCCAATGTTGACTGGCCTAGGATCTCTGTTCAAGACCTGGTGAGTCAGGTGATCGAACGCACTCTGAGCGAAGTTAAAGAGACCAGACACTGTCGAGACAAGACCGTAAACTTTGCCGAAGGTGTCGAAGCCGAAGACCTTGGCACTATAGTCCGATGCGGCTGTGTAGAACAGCGACCGATAGACGACAAATATGGCAACATTGGCATATGCGGCAGGCATGAACGCAAGGTTTCCGAGAATTCCCATCGCGGTGCCCATAACTAGAATAACAGCCCAAGCTGTGGCTGTGGAAAAGCTGTCGAGAAGGTATCCGGCAACGGGGACAGTGATGACGCCACCAACTGGAAGTGCAACGTCAAATATCTCATTGATCTTTTGTGCGACTTCAGCATTACCAAAGATGAAATCATACTGAGCACGAATAGTCGCAACGAAGTAGTTCAGACGTAGCATTTGAATAACCGTAAATAGACACAAGAGCGCAAACCATGGCGTTCGAATTTGTTGCAAGGCAGACCTTCCATGGAGGGCACCCCAAACGCCTGAAATCTTAAGCTTGGCTAGCTCCTCCATGTCATATTCATACAGATCCTTCTGCGCACGGGCGCGCTCGTCAGAAGACAATAATGCGGTCTGCTCACTCTGAAGGCTGTCATCGCTAACTGTTGAACTGCTATGAGCATGCTTATCCCGGCGAAGGACAGTATCCCGTCCAGTACGAGAGTCAATCTCCATGCCGACAATGCTGGTGGCATCGGCTAGGTCGAGTTCTTCCTCCTCTTCCAAAAACTTAGAGATATCACCGCCTGGTTTGTAACTGTCCTTTGGCATAATCGTAGCGCTTACTGTTATAATGAAGATCGGGACAAGAAGGTAAAGCAAAAAGAACGCTTTGGGATGGAAACGACCATTGGTCTCATCGTATATAAGACGGTAAACAAGATAAACACCAGTGGAGGAATCGAATGCACCGGTTAGTAGTGCTAGAATGAGTCCAGAGTAAGCTGGAAATGCATTCGAGAGGTGAAACGACGAGATAAAGACAAATGGGCCGCCGAAAGCGAGGATAATGTAGCCCCACACATACAGGTCTAGAAGATGGATGGTGTTGGCGAATGCAAGCATGAGTGCACCAGTGCCAATAAGCGCACCTCCAGCATAGCCACAGATTCGAGGTCCATACTGATCGAGAATAGCGCCGACGATGACACCGGCGATGTTTGTGACCACCGAGGCACAGGTGAAAATGAAATTTATTTTGATCTCGCGACTAGAGCAGATGAATCCTCGCTCGTTCTCTTCGGGCGAACATCTGTCCATGTAAACACCTTCTCGAAACCAGACAGTTTTAAGCGCGGCGAAACCCTTCAATTCGTTAGTAACGGTGCGCCAAGTTGGAAGCACATACACATACGAAGATAGGACCAGCAGAGAGTAGACACCATGCCACGGCGCAAGCCACCTGTAGCAAGCGCCGAGAAACAGGAACGTCAAGATGGTGAGGCATGGTTCGCCACTATGTACATATGAACTGCGAAAGGTCGAGAGAATTCGTTCACAACGATGGCGAGGGAGAGTATGAAAGAAGAGGTGGCGGCGGACTGTCGAGATCACCTTGTGCCTTCCTAATCTCGGTGCTCGAAGCGAGACTAATGTTATGCTGGTCGATAAATATCCTCAATAGAAGAAGGAGATGTACGCGAGTAGTTTCTGAGTAAATAAATAAACGGTCAAATTGAAAATCCTTCGCTCATTGGGTGCGGTAATTGTGGAATTGCGCAAGTGAATAAACTGCTGGACGTACATAAGCGATTAACGTGATATGGGCTTCTCCGATAAGGAGCGAGATTGAGTTGCACACGCCCTCAAGTAAGCACCGCGGCAAGGTCCACTTAAATTTTAGAGTTGCCGAATGACTCGAAGCTCAGCCGCACGATCTATTGCGGCGTCTCCCCTAACTTGCGGTGATTGTCCGGACACCAGGTCAACGGGTCAATCTCGCGTGACATTAACTGTACTTCCCAAGTCGTGATACTGATATCCCGAATCTCACTGTATAACGCCAAACAGCTAATTTAGCTGTATCACGATGACGGTCGCTGCGATATACTAATCCTATACAGAACTCTCTGGACCGTCGTTGTACACTGCGGTATATATATCTGTATCCTGCCACGTTGAATGGAATACATTACAGTATATGTGGATAATTTGATGTAGGAAGACGAGCGTTAAGATCACCGTCAATACCCGCAGTATATGTCCGTCCAATTACCAGTGTTGCACAAATTGCTCCGAGAGAAGAAGTTGACAAACTGCGCTATTCACACAGAAGTTGCTCTTTACGTATACTTCCTCCCATCCAAATCTAATATCGTACAATACTATAGAGTGCTCTCAGCAATTAGACTTTACTCTCTTCCAATACCTGGCGACACCCATGAGCGAAATATAGCAACGAGTTACGAATTAAATAAACCGCAAATTTGACTATATACACGGTGAGACACTAGTAAACACTAATGCAACAAATACACCAGCATTAACCCGAGGAACTTCTCCCCGCCAAGCACTTGTCATGTGCAGATCGAAGCCAATTCTAAATAGAAAAAAAGTCTCGGGAATCATCTGTCATTCATTTTTCCCTAGGCCGGAGTCGACTAGTCCCTGCATGGCGCTTCTGAATGTAATGACGTACAATTAAGGTAAAAGGCGTAGAAACAATTGATGAGTTTAAACGTCGCAAAAACCATGTAATTTATTGAACAGAGCTGAATAGGCGAGCCTCATCTCGGTAGGAAAGGCCAGAGCTTGGATCCAGCTTTTATGGATCATGGTGGGCTCTGACAGTCATTATTGGCGAAGGTTCTCAACTAGAGCCTGGAGCGACCATGTGTGGCTCGATGAAGAGCCTCTCACGGCAAACCGTTGGACGACTGGACAAATTGCAAGTGAATTAAAAGCCCGTTTTTCTGATATTTGCTCTTTAAATCCTCTACGCTTACCAAATTCTCTAGATTAATGCGAGCATTAACTGTAATCACTGCTGGCTTCACCGGCTGTATATGGCAATGTGTCTCTCTATGAAAGGCGTATACTCGGTCCTGTCATTATTGCGCAACAATCAATGCCAGTTCGGCTTGTAATTCTGATTGTCCTTTCAATAGTTCCCTCATTGTCAGTTACCGTAGTCACTGTCCTTCAATTGGCTGTCCTTTCAATTGAAATCTGCGCTATGCATGGCACTTCGTGCCCAAGTCCCAACAGGTCGATCTCAAGCCCGTCGGTTCGCCACAGCTTTAGTGGCATTCCTCATATCCATCTGAGCCAACGTTGCTATATCTCGACCGATAGCTCTGCAGAGCAGGCGTAAGCCCCAAGAGAACAATTTGGTGATGTCAAGGTAAGGGTTGTGTATCGCGTTTGTGCGGCAGTGTGGGCAACCGCAAGGAATATGAATGAGAGTGACATTCCCAATAATTTTACTTGGAAAACTAACACAAACGTTTGTCTATATTCTGCCCAGACAGATTTCGGGACACCATATAATATACGGTATTGAATGTTTATAGAATTGCTGTTTTCGTTACACTGATATTCGAGGTGCTGACATGTCCCAGTTGGTCTCTTGCCACCGATGGACATCGTGCACGATGTAATCGAAAGGCCAGTTGCTCCAGAGACGCCTCCAGGATCTGCATCGTTAGAGATAAATACACCGAGCGTCCCACAACCGAGGCATCCTAAATCACTATGGCGCTCACGCATGATTGGGACCAGTATTGGCAACAATTCTAGATTGAGTGTCGGTGAAAACAGTCTAAATCCAAGCAGTGGAAATTCTCAGACCTTCAGAGGCAGGAACTATGTCTCTGAAGCTTCATCTGAGGCTTCTAAAATCAGTATGGAGAATGTACAGAAAATAGCCAGTATGCTTCCTAGGGAGATTGAAGCCGAGAGGGCAGAACTTCAAGCATCATTGCCTCCGGGTTTGATTTCAAGGATTTTGGAGAGAGATGCGTCAGTTGCGGATGCGATATTGATGCAGGACACTTCAAGTGACTTTGAGAACGATGGGCAGGCAGATCAACGCGAAGCGAATGAATCCGTATTTGGAGATAATCAAGCGGGGAAAGCCGGGAACGGCAGCGAAGGCATTAACGACAACGAGATCAAAGTTACCGTAACGCTCGAAGAGGCTTCAGATGCCGATTTAGCAGGTTTTGACAATCATGCTCCCAAAAACGACGGGAAAGAACCCAAGTCGACTGGTCCCACAACTCATTTCCCAGCACTGACACCTATAGACCTCAATCCAGACGCGCCTGACTTTCTTGAAAAGTTACATCAAAAGTATTTTCCAGACCTCTCTGCTGATCCTTCGCGATTGGCTTGGATGAGACCAGTTAGCGAGGAGGAGGATGAGTCATCACCTTATAATCCCCATCTGGACTCTATATCGCCGGCTGACATTCGATTTGATTTCAAAGGACAGATTATCCCTCCATCGAGGTCTTCTTCGCTGCCTACAACCCTAGGCCTTCATCATCACTCGGATTCACCTGGATATGCGGGATACACTATTCCAGAGATTTCTCACTTGTGTCGTAGTGCCGTGCCGGCCCAGCGTGCTGTTGCGGTGCAAGTCATGGGTCGGATTTTATATAGACTAGGGACAAATCAGTACGGTGAATTTATAGGCGAAGTTCTTTGGGATATTGTGGACCATACCCATGTCATTGACTCATTGTATGAGGCTAGTGACGAGAACAAGACTCGCCATGTGGGCCTGCGGACGTGTGCAGTCGAAGCTCTTTGGCTTTGGAAAAAAGGTGGCGGCCGAAGACGGAAAACTGATTGAAATTTACCTTTAACGGTAATATTTTCATAGTTATGGATATCAACGGCAATACTTGGTGCATACTTGTACGTTTATAATTGTAAGAATTAGGTCCCCTTGTATTATACAATTGAAATGGCGAAGACTGGCCATTATTCTAGATACTCTCCTTAAGTTCCAAAAGAGCAATAACAAATCCGTCCATCCTGCCCAGACCCAAACCAAAATAATTCAACATGGTTTCAAAATTCTGCCATCAGTTGGTCATGTAGATTTTGAGCCTGTTCCAAATCGTAGGCTCGGCTGGTCCTTTTGCAATTTCACTTTTCAATTGCTTGTAATATTCCGGTTTGCCCTCTGGAATCAGTAGCTTATCTGTAATGGGAAACTATCATAAAGCGAAGTAAGTATCAAACACACCGCTAAATTTCCCTTAGAAAACACACCATTTTGAGGTATTTATCGTCTAACAATTCTTCCATGCCTTTGATCTGAATGGCAAGCTTCGCTTGTCCTTCGGTCTGTCCCTGTTGCCGCTGTGCCAGTTGCTCCCTCAATGCAGCCCGAATATCAACAGGCCGTTTCAAAATATCCTTTGGCCACGAATCTATAAGGGTGGCAAATCGTTTTAAACTTGCCATATTGTTAATGATTGCGAACGTCGTTGTAAAAGGATTGGATTAAAATTTGGTGTCGGGACTTAGTCGGGCTTCCCAAGTCCCGACACGTCGATGTAAAGACTGACCCAAATGCCGGGATAATGTGTCCCCTTTAAACGGTTGCGAGGCTAGATGGCAGGGGTTAAGGAATTCAGCAATCGGACCCGACTAATGGGTCGGAGTTGCAGGCTCGTAGTGCAAAGTTACTGTGGACAGTCCACGCCCGCCCGAACTTTACTGTCGGCATCGAACTATTCCCAGTTTAAATTCAAGAAGCATTCGGTTCGCAAGTCCTTGTTTTAATTACTCTCACAAGCGGTTTCTCCATCAGACTGAGCCTGTTGGAGGCTCCGAAGGATTTATCTGAAGATATTGAGATCTATCGAAATCCATTTCTGCGACAACCGCACTTTCGATATGTCGAATGGCGGAGCATCCAACAATACGCTCTTCGCTTTGCTAAATCCTACTTCAGACGCACCGGTTCCTACTCCGCCACCACCGTCGACATATTCGATGTCGCCGAAAAGTCAACCACAGTCGCCTTCAATCACAGTATCACAACCACAACCACAACCATATCCAGCTCCTCAACCCCCACCTCGCGCATCGGCATCGCCCTCAATAGCTGCGCTGTTGTCGCAAGATGAAACTCCGAGGTCACCACCTTCTTCGTCTGTGACGCCTCAATCGGGCCAGTCAGTAGCAGTAGCTTCACTACTATCTCCATTGCCAGTGTCATCGTCAGCAGCTTCATCGTCCACAAAGAAATCTGCTTCATCTTCTTCAGGGAAATCAACCTCAGCCTCCGCGAATGAATTTACCAGCAATGCCGCTCCGCCTACTCCAGCGGCTAAGAAGGCAAAGGTAGATCACTCAAGTACTGCTCCGTCCCCATCAACCTCGAGTCTACTGCCTCTTGGATCACCGGCTTCATCCCATCAGCGTAGCCATACCGAAGAAGCACCAACCGTTTGCCTCCATGTTCCTCTACATGGCAAGACAAACGTGGTGGTGAACTTCGCCAAACTTGCGGAAGACAAATACGGATGGGAATCGCTACATCCACGGATCGCTTCTACAGTAGCAGAGCTATTAGATGACGACGTGGGAGCAGATGACTCCGATGATTCCGTTGACGATGAGGAAAAGCCTGAAGGCATAGGCGAAGATTCGGCTGCAGCTACGTCGAAAAAAACGCCAGCAAAGCGGAGAAGAACAGATGGCAAATACGGTCGCTACGATATTAACGATCCCTTTATCGACGATTCAGAAATGTTATTTGAGGAGCAGGCCGCAAGCGCGAAAGATGGCTTCTTTGTATTCTCCGGTCCTCTGATCGCCGATCAGGACCAAGTGCGCATTGAGAGGGCTGACGGATCTATAAAGCGACCAGGTCGCGGACGCGGAGGAAAGGCGTCGGGTACTGCTAGGGGATCAAAAGCAAAGGCAGAGACAGCTTCGTCTGGTACGCATACACCACCAATAGCTATTGCTCCAGCACCAACGTCATCACAATCGAATATTGCGCCAGCGCCTCCAGCGCCGAAACGAAAACCGAAGGCTCAGTCTCCCGCAACGCATGCACCAGCCCCTCCTCAATTGACTCATGCACCGAATGCCTAATGTCATTATTACACGACCACTATGTAATATAAGGGGGATAAGAGGTGTTTGTGAGTGTATGGATACTTTCTATAGCTATGCAGTCATATATGATTGTTGCTAGGAGTCTCGTTCTGTGCGATTTCATTCCTTCGCCTGTTATCCTTTCTTCTCCTTGTCATATTAAGTTTTGAGTCTATTACACTGGGGGTGTTATATGTTGTACTATATATGCTGTGTAATGATATGTTTTCTGGATAGGTTCTAATAGGTATTTGAGAGTAGGTATGTCATTATCAACGTTGTGTTGTTATTTGTCCCTATGGTACATGAATATGAAAAGTGACGTACGAAACAGTCCACTAATGGATTGGTACAGTAATCCTTGTAAG
This sequence comes from Lipomyces lipofer, assembly GCA_003705915.2. Classification (NCBI taxonomy): domain Eukaryota; kingdom Fungi; phylum Ascomycota; class Lipomycetes; order Lipomycetales; family Lipomycetaceae; genus Lipomyces; species Lipomyces lipofer. The sequence goes on along the minus strand of PPJX02000133.1, from coordinate 11,512 downwards.
TCGTATCGCCAGCATACTGGGTGATCGACAAAATATAGCTTACGACGTCATACGGTATACGAATATCCAGACTATTATACGCCATTTTTCTCCTTGACTCGTTATGACATCTTGAAATCACTTGTATACGTCATTTCTGACCAAGCTTGCTTTCAATTATATCCTTCACTTGCATCTGTGTCCATTTGCCATCTGTTGACGATGCAAGGGACGATATACCTTCGTATAATTGACCTAGAAGATCAGGCTCTATAGAGGCCGACTGCCAGCTCGGAGACACCGCTCCGGCAAGAGCAGGGTGATCAAAATCGTCGATTGCGCCGGTAAACGGCCTGGAATGGAACCTGTTGTTCTTTTCCGGGAGTCAGTGTAGGCTCTGAACACAGACACATAGCAGAACATACATCGTCAAATTCTACATTTCCGAATAATAGCCGCTTGCAGGCTTCTATAATTCCTCTTCCCGCGAAATTTATGTAGATTTTAGAGTCATTTGACTCGTGCATTCGAAACTGATGTGCGTAGCGAACAATTACCAATGCTGAGCTCACGTTTGAGAGCTGGATCGGCCCCTCGATTCTCGGTGCTATGAGAAGGATTGAGTTCGCAGCCCCAATCACCTGGACATTGCTTAGTATTGATTCAGATGGAGGAATATAAACGATGCTCCACTCTATATCTGAAATTAAAATACTGGACGACTCTGGTATCGAGGTCGAAGATAGCAGAGCAAACTTGTTTGTTATGCCTTTAATCTCGTGAACAGGCACACCAGTGTGTTCAGAAAAGTTCGTACCAGCACTGCCGACTGCGTCATTCGTACATATATTAGTAGAGGGAGATATTTTCCGCTTTCGACTTGAAAATGAAAATCGAGATTTTGGAAGTATTCTGTCTTTTAAAGTTTCGATATCGATAGACAGTTGCTCGAGTTGCTATGATATCGGGTGTTAATCGAAAGAACCAGACTGAAACGGAGGATTAATTTATAAGCCAAACAAATCATACGTTCGCATAGACCCTTTGGTCATAACTTGAGAGATAGACCTTGGCATTTGTAACATCATCGCTCAGCGCAGAGAGCTTCTTATCAATTGAAGCTAAAAGCGCTGTAGCCGGCAAGGGTACAGGATCTGTCGCGATGAGGTCCTCAAGTTCTAAGTCAAGTTAGAGCAACGTACTCGAGTTTGCTGGGGACAGAAAATGTAGAGGTCTCGCGCAGTATACATACCAGACTTCGAATTCCGGAAATTTGTGAAGAAACTCTGCTGTGTGTGATGTAGCTTCGACATGATTGATGGTGTAGCACATTGTTTGGGGGCGATTTGAATGTCCCCTGGCCCGGGAACACGGAGACCCGACCAGTTCCTTTCTTACATTCTGTGAGACATACTAGCTGCTGAGCGCTTTTCGTACTTGAAAAAGGTTTGATCAATTCAGAGGCGCTTACATGATATGCAACTTTGCTTATTTGTATAGAAGTATGGTCTGTATGTCGATAGTATTCGTGCGTGGAACTGGGCGAACCTTGAAATGCTAGCACTGTATTAACCATCATTCACCGGATGTATCTCTCCATCAATTGATTTAGCCGAGACCGGTTTGCGTCTTTGCCATCCTATACCCACCCTCTACAATGCTACAAATCGGATACTAGCTACGCACGTATGAACACCATTTATCCATATTTCAATCGAAACATTCTTATTCCTTAGACGGCTCCGATCCCTTAGGATAAAATATGCCTCTTCCCTCACCCAACTTGCCAATAGTCTCTGATAACGGAACCCTCTGCTTGACACTATAAAAGCTTGAAGACGGGCCATTGAACGCAGTGTCTTCCACCTCACCCTTCTCTGTTTTAAGGCCATAAAGACCACCGGACCACCGCGCCAAACCCATAATTGAACCTATGGCCAGTGATGTGAATACTGTGTTTGTAATGGTGCCACCTATACAGTATTAGAATTATCGCCAACCCGGTTAGTTTATTTAAAATATGCTTACCCCTGACACCGACGAGAGCACCTGACGCCAACCCTCCGTAGAAATAGTTCCATCCGTCCTCCTTTTCCCTCAGATTCGATGACACAGTTTCAACAAACTGGAAAGTAACACCAATCATTCCTTTTCAGATCGACTGTCAGCCATAAGTTAATATTCACTAAAGGCGAAGCATACCAATGTAACCCGTTTCCCGTGCAACGCGCATGACCGATGGCACCAATGGACTTTGGAAATGAAGAATACGCTCCCGGGCAGCGGAGTAAGCAAGACCGACTCCGAGAGATGGTAACAAGAGCTTTGCCGACAGGTAGAGGGCATCTCGCGGTTGGTATTCGGGATAGTCGTGAATGGGATAAACGACCTTCGGTACTATAGACATTATGACTGATTTTATCCTTGGTCGATGATCTGCTTCGATATGTATGCACACAGTTCTGAATAGTGATAATAGGGTAAAATACGGTGTACTGATAATATAAATCCGATACAAATTATTTCGCGCCCCGAAGAGAAAAGTCAAAGAAGTCTGCCGAAGGAAAATTGTCAGTTAAACTGACAATAGCCGTACAATATTGTCGTGACGACTCGTTGACGAAGCAGTCACAGCCAGTGATATATTTCCCAGTAAATTGGAGTTGAAGATGAATTGACGAATAGTTGAAACTAGGAATTCGCGAATTTCATGTTGTCTGCTGGAAGGCCCAATCATAAGCGCGCTCGAGTTTGAATACCCCGTCCGCACTTGCTGGCTCGGGAAAATGCAGAAATGGGAAGGTCGAAGGCAGGGAGATTTGAGGCTCCAATGGCTTCGGCATTGTGACATTTATACTTTAATTGGATCCTACTAATACTTTATAAAGCGGTATAACTTTTCCTGTTATGCAAGAGGTCTGTTTGAGTGAAAGCGCGACAATTACGCCACAAAGGCACGTGCGCTAAGAAAAATCGGGCTCCCTACTAGGTTCAAGGTACATCAAACTTCGAGATCGCGTCTGAAAGCCAGCATTAGCGGCATCTCGTCAAGGTCTGTCGTCGTTTCCTGGCCCTGTATATTGAGATTTGTTAGCATTCCGCCGATCTGGAATATTTGATGGTCTATTCTAATTTACCTATTTATAGCTAATGAACCTGGCGGATATAGCTTGGATTTTCGAACTTGCTACGTTGTACTACACCACACGAGCGTTTCGCATGAGTTTGATGATCTAGTAGTCAGCACTCTCAGTAATCTTACGCGGCGCCTCATGACGACAGTAGGCCAGCACAATATAACTTATTTAGAGTAGTGACGATAATTAAATTCGATACAGACTACTCAGAGTAAATTGGTGTTAGAAATAGCGACAGCAGTAGACGAGGGAAGAGCATCACTTCACCTCGAGATGGCGCCAGATTCGTTAGGTCCCGGCAAGTCTGCTCCACTTATAATCCAGCAGCTTGTGACCTATCTACCAGGTTCGGCGTCTCTTGCATATCCCGTACCTCAACTCCCAAGCACAAATTCCAGCTCGTCGATTCCTGTTGTTGCGTACCGTTCGACAAATGACTTCCAGTATCATGAGAGTGAGAGCCATAAGAAGAGGAAGACTGTCGCAATCCCCTTGTCGGCTCACGTGCATGATTTCATATCTGATAGTCTACAATCACTGTCACCAAGTATCCCTGGTCATGGATCAAAATGGGGTCCGAGAAGTACAGGGGAAACTGACGGCTCTCTCACGGAAGTCCATGATGAAAGCACGTCGGTGAACATTAAGCTCATTTGTTCACTTTGTCGATATCACGTCACTATTCGGATCAAGGACGGTCATAATGGTAATTGTGGCTCCACGCCGTCTAATATTCATCATCTGATTCCAGTCCCTAAGACAGCTCTCGAGGAAATAAACGACGAAAGAACATCAAATTCTCTGGAAGATAACATGGTCTCCGAAGAGTTTAATATGTCGTGCTACTTATGTTCAACCTCTGTTTCGATATTTATTCGCAAACCTCATTTGACAGATGCCATTACGACTACGTTTAAAGCGGATAAAATAGAAATGCGAGTGAAGAATTTCATTCGACTGAGGAATGAAATGAGATCTGAACAAGTCCAGGAGAAATTTCATTGTGATATTCCGTCGCCTATTCAGTGCTACTCTATGCTGAACAGGATTTTGAAAGATGTTTTGGTTCTTGAAAAGGGTGCCGTACCTCGAACTATTCGGACTGATAATATCTCTCTAAATACGAAGATTGATCCGGAGATTCTGAAATCGTTTGGTTTCACGAAGGATGACGTGCGCGGCAACAATCATTTTTAATCATATTGCATAGTGTATCTAATAATTCACAGGAAGCAGGAGTTTGGCGGCCACCACTAGCGAATGAGGATACTCCTGAATCAAAGCGTGTTAATGAGTTACTAGAGGAGACTAGAATGGAGATTGCCGTTCTTGCCAGATCCGAAAGTAAGTGCTTGATGTCTCCTCTGTTTGCTCTGTACATCTCATAAGGAATTAGGTAATAATACCGAGAATCCGTTCCAAATATCGATGGATAATGAGGTGCCAACAATCAAGAGGCATCTCAAGTGCATCGGTTGTCAGTACATAACGCTGCTCATTGGTAGGAAAACTGTTTCGCTGACCGACTATAGATCCGACTACATCAAACAAGGTCGGATTCGTCGATCCTACGAATCCTGTATCATTGTAAGCAAGAAGCATGTAATTATTCAAATGAGCTATTTTGACATACCTTGAATTATTTAGACGCTGTGCAAGTCTCGGAGCCGTGTTCGATTTTAGTGATGCACTTCTCTTACAGACGTTTGACCGGCAGTGTAATTGCGACCCGGCTAACTCTGCGTACTACCTCGAATGTCTTCGCGAGCTATCAACTTCGCGTCAGTCCGAGGAACTTCAGATTCGTGTAGTGGAGCTCCAATCGCTTGGGATTCTCACGCGCGATGACTTACATAGTGCTTATCTCGAGTTTGGCATTGAGGATTCAGATACCGCTACTGAAGATCAATTGAGTGATTCACTAATTCTTGGAATTTATAAGGCTCGTGTTGAAGATGCGCCGACTAGGGCATCGAAGATGAAGGCTGCGCTGCAGGTCATTGCCGATTCGCGGGATAGCGCAGAGCTCAAGATGTTCTTACAGGCAGAAAACTTGGATGAGCAGAGCGGTTACGCTGCCCTAGGTGTCACTAAAGACACGGCAGACGATATGATCCTCTCGTCTTACGAAATTAATGCTAAGGAGACTCCGGAAAAATCAGCTCTCTTTAGTAATGCACTCATTGTTTTGGCAAGATCGAGAAAGAGCCCATCGCTCTTGAGTTTCGTTGAATCTCGCGGCTTGACTGGACCGATTCCAGAAGTTGATGCGGCTTATAGTACACTCGGTGTTCAGAACAATATGGAAGACAGTCATATCCTTACGGTGTTTGACATCCGAGTTATTGACAATCCAGACAATATGATGTCGATGCGAAACGCTTTGCGGGCAGTGGCTCAAGCTCGGAAAAGTCGGATGTTGAGACATTTTTTAGAAACAGGAGTAATCGATCGTAGGTTACACCTTGTATGCAATTCTTGGTGCGCTGCTAATGTGTAAAGTGAGTCTTGGGCAAGAAGTGTCCGAGGATATGCCCGTTGGTCTTCGCAATATCGGCAACACCTGCTACCTTAATTCCTTACTGCAATATTATTTCACAATCAGACCATTACGGGAGATGATTCTAACCTTTGATGCTTCGTCAACTGAAGATGCTGCTGAAGCGGTGCAGCGCGGCAAGCGTATTGGAGGTCGAAAAGTTATCGAATGGGAAATCAGACGTGCCCAAGGTTTTGTACTCGAACTGGCGAATTTATTCCGCGATCTGATTGCATCTACTGAAAGTTCAGTGGCGCCAAATCATCAACTCGCTTATCTAACCCTCGTCAGCTCAAAGGAGGAGATGGAAGATCTGCAGCGTGGCAGCAGTGATGTCGCGATGACTGACGCTGATAAGGATCGTGTCACCTTTCTAGCACATGGACCGCCAACCCGGGAGGAGGCTGTGACTGTGGCGCCAGCGGAGTCTTCCATGCTTGTGGAAATTTCTTCCGATGAGGACGAAGGTAGCTCAATTGTACGGCCCGACATAGATTTTGACATAGACGGTAAGGAGAATGTCTCTCCTTCAAAGGAAAACGAAGATCGAATTGTTTCTCCAACCTCACCTACAGAACGACGTGTTCTCGGCGAAATCACCTCTGTAAATGCCGACAACGTCGTTTCGCCCACATCCAAAGGTAAAGAGTTTGAGGAAGTGCGGCAAGTAGAGCCTGGATCTGGTGAGATTGCCGAAGAGCGACATGAATCGGTCGGAGCTGCTCAACCAGAGAAGACGCTTCTTTTACTGCCCCCTCCACCTGCGTCTGCATCAGGCAGTTCTTCTCCGTCGACGACACTTCCGCCTCCACGAATTGACTCTAGTATGATGTTTGGTAGTCAGCAGGATGTGACTGAGTGCATCGAGAATGTACTTTTCCAGATCGAAGCGGCTTTGAAGCCCGAGAGAACAGATTCTGACGGAGAGCAAATTGATCTAATAAAGGATCTATTCTATGGCAGAACGAAGCAAACACTGGAAGTCCGGAGTGAATTTCCTCAGTCTCTGTCCTCTACCGACTACTCGCCCATATCCGAAGTCTCCTCCACGACAGCAGTGTCTCCAGTCTCCATCAGTGCTACTCCTATAACAGCAGACTTCAAAGTTAATACTCTGTCGATCCGCACAAAGGAAGAGCGCTTCTCTCACCTTATCGTTGACGTCGCAAACGGTCCGCGTGATATTTACGATGCTCTAGACTCTTACTTCGACGTTGAAACAGTCGACCTCGACGGTCGTCCTGCTCGTCGCTATGTTACTCTTTCTCACCTTCCGCCAATTCTTCAGATCCAAGTTCAGCGTGTCCAGTTCGACCGTGAGAAAGGGCGTGCTTTTAAATCAAACGCTCCTCTAAAATTCGATGAGACTATTTATCTCGATCGGTACATGGACAACTTTTCTGTCAGGGACGATACTGGTGCCGAGATCGATGTCAAGAACAAGAGGGAAGAAGTGTGGAGATGGAAGGCAGAATTGCGAAGATTGGAGACTCGGAGGGAACAGCTATCTCGGATACTTGACAAAAAGAATATGCTCTCAGTTTCGCAGACGCTACATGCTGCACGGGAGTGGTTCATGCAGGTGCGTGAGGCTATGACCGGTATTTCATCCATTGTTGATACGCACACTCCCGTACCAAATTTGGACGAAAATATACTCGAACGACAAGATATGTTAGGTGACAGTCCGATGGATGTCGAAGGCGCAGAACTGATTTCGGCGCTCATATCTGATCTTCAGAACGAAGCGGAAGAGATATCACGGGAACTTCCGACAATTGACGAGAAGATCGAGGGCTTGAAGTCGAAAATCAACTCGCAATTTTCGAATCTCAAGCAACTTGGATACAGAATTCATTCAGTATTTATTCACCGTGGCCAAGCTACTTTCGGCCACTACTGGATTTACATTTACGACTTCGCTGCAGGATTATTCAGGAAGTACAATGACGAACGGGTCACGGAGGTTAAGACTGATGAGGTGCTACCATTTGCGAACGATGAGTTCCCGTTTCTAGAGATGGCGAACTATGATCAAACTGCGGCCACACCATACTTCTTGGTGTTTGTAAAGGAGGATATCAGGGAAGACCTAGTTGAGGCGGTAAAGAGGGAATTGCCGATGACTGTTAAGGTCGACGCGGTGCAGGAAAAGGCGGTAGATGAGAGTAAAGATGAACAAGAGGCGGCGCCGTCACTGGATGAACCAAAAAAACCAGGTGACGTTTGAAATGCTCCACTTAAACTTAAGAATTCTGGTAAGAAATGACAAAGTTGAGACCGCGGAACGCCGTCAGACATGTAAAATGGTGTTATATATAGAGATGCGACTTGGAGCTTGTATATTTTATGTAAATTCCTTATTGTCTTGTTCCCTGATTTGCACGAGAGGGCGTATGTGTTTGTCCTAGAAATTATTGATTTTTGTCATATGCACGTATTGACCGTACTTATCGTTTTGATATGCAGAAAGAAGTGACACATCTAATACCTACTGCTTTCACAAAGAGTGAATACATAGATATAGTGCGTAATCTCTCGAGATTCTGAAGTTTTATTACTCCTTCCCCTCAGCATAGTTATTGCTGTTTGCGCCTTGTAGTCTCGTCTCCGCTGCTTGAAAAGAGGTCTGATTGCATAGTTTTGGGGACACGCAGCAGCGATCGGCCATTTGCTGATGTAAAACCAAGTTTTCTTCATATGTTTAGGTCTTAGATGTAGAAACTCTCGGATTTTTCAATTGGCTTGACGTTTAACATACATGATAAGCACGCTGAAAACCAGGACGAGACGATACAATAAGACATATACAATAACTAAGAACAATATATGGCAACACCCTACGGCTATAAAATCGAGTCTAATCGTGTAAATACGCTCAACCTGCAAGATCAATTAGTACTTTTATTCCCAAACTGTCAATTGTCTTAAGGGACCCAAAGATGAAGAATACATACGCTGCGGCAACAACTTCGACTTGGAGCTCCTTATCTTTATTCGCATTTAACTCATCGGAAATTTCCTGAGCGAGATTAACTCCAACAGCACCGGATCCTCCTCCAGGTTTCCCAGCAAACGGCCATTGAGAATAATCGCCCAACAACTCATCAACTCGTCCAAACGCTCTATCACGTGCGTCGTGACTAAGATTCGAGAGAGCATTCTCGAGAACATTGGCTGCATATGCAGCGCACACCATTGCGACAGTGCGCAGATACCGGAAGGGGACTTCCTCGGGAGTGAGTGCTGAAGCTTGAAGGACGACGGTCCGTGACGTAAGAATGGTTATAGTGCGGCGGCGAATCTCGTCTTTAGCTCCAGTGTCGGAAACAGGGTGAGTAGCCATATCGAAGAGGAGAAAGTTACGCTTCTCCGTTCGCAGAATGCCCTTATCTACCAGACCCTTGGCGAGACGTTCACGAACTTGCTTCAGCTGGTAACCGATCTTCATCAGATTCCAGGTCTCGCCAGACATCAGATCAATCCAAGCCGCTACGCTCATCTTCTCGCTGCCTTTCATAAGTTTTAGAGCTTCGTCGAGAAGAACCTCGCCGGTCAGCCGCTCGTCGACAACTTCGATCAATCGGTCACAAAGCGCGAGACGCCGGCGAGCAGGATCACGTTGCATGCTGATTCGTCCGCGAAAAGCGAGTTCGAGAACGATGCACCCGCGGAGTGCGTAGGAGATGTTGTCGTTCCAAAATGAGAGATATCCCTAAATCGGGTAGAACCATTAGTTATTTTTCAATCAATTACTCAATGTCAAATAATGGGTCAAATATTGAATGATCAATGTGGATGGATACAAGTAAAAGATAGCAAGAAACGGGTATAGAAGCAGTCAATTGACATTTCATCTGATGTCAAATGCGACTCTCTTGACGGACACCTGTTCGAACCCAATGAACTCAACCTCACGAGAGAAAGATCAATTGCGCTTGTCGTTCTCCAAAATCACAATCAGAAATAGTATCGAGACATACTTGCTTATCTTTCAAGCCCATGAGAAGTACCTCCTCCATCAGTGTGAGCCTTGGCTGCTTCGCCCGCTCGTCGCCCTCCTGCAGGTCGCGGGGATCGAAGGCGATTCTGTGGCCATTCTCTCCGTAGTAAGTTGTTTCTGAGTGGACGTTACCGGACGACAGGTCGGGAGATGCGGGTGCAGGGGAGACGGCGTTAGGGATAGAGGCGGCAGCTGAGAGGCTGGTGGACGAGCTATTAGTGCTGGTCACGCGGCGGCGCTGTAGTCCAGAAGACATCTGCGCGTGCGGGCTGCGGCTACTATGACTGCTGCTTGGTAGACTATGATACTGAGTCGTGGCAACTGACGATGCAATTATGGCTAAAGGAGTGCGCTCAGCTGCGAGGTTTGTGGTACGCTGGAGGAAGTCTAAAGCGCCGCGTCAAATGCACAGAACCCTGCTGCTTCTGGGCTGCACTCGACTTGCTAGGCCTGTGATGGTGGTTGCATTCGAAAGAGGTTAGGGCTCGCCATCATCAGTCCCACAGATGAAACAAGCTCCAGACCGCGTCGCAGCCATTGCATCTCTAATTTCTTCACGTCCAAGCATTCAATGGGATGATTTCGCAAATATAACCGATAACCTTTCCGGCAAAACTATGTATTTATAATGTTGGAATAGTGCATTATTCTGCTATATATCTGAAGGAATCGCAAGTAGGCGCAGGACCGGAGAACATGTAACTACGGCTCGACATTTGGATCGATGCCTATTTAGTGGTATATTGACCTTGAATTCTCTGGAATTCATCAATTAATTCAATTGAGCTTCAGTGACCTTCACAGACATCTTACGGTTAAACACGTCAATAAGGTAGAACTCAATTTGAGTGCACTGACTGCTCGCTACCGCACCCTGCATAAGTTCATGGTACGCGTCAACGCGTACCATGAACTTAGTTCAGATATGAGGATCTGACGCAAGGACAACGAAGCTAGTAATAACAGCACATTAGTAAAGATATTCTACGTTAAGAAAGGGCATATGTAAAAGGACTCAACAATCTTCTGACATGGCATACATATATTTTATTACATCACTTCAGTTTTAACTTCCATACATGAACGTTATCGCGTGTATAATTGCGTTAACCGACGAAAATGAACAAGTCTAATGTGCAATTAATGAAGGTGGATTCCAATGATCTCCCGGGCTTTATTGATACAAACAAATTGCAAAAAACCAAAGTAACCACACTTTATTTTTCTGTCATTCAATCTTCAAAATCCTTTTCGCGTGCACCATCTAAAGCAGCATTTTTCGCGGGTCTTCGATGAACTCCTTGACGAGCTTCAGGAAGGTGACGGCCTCCCGACCATCGAGAAGTCTGTGGTCATAAGTAAGGGCCATGTACATCATTGGTCGGATCTCGACCTTGCCATTGATAGCGACAGGACGGTCCTTCACGGCATGCAGACCGAGAACGGCAGTTTGAGGAAGATTGATAATGGGGGTACCCATGAGGGAGCCAAAGACACCACCGTTGGAAATGGTGACCGTACCGCCAGCCATGTCCTCAATGGTGAGCTTGTTGTCGCGGGCCTTGACACCAAGTTCGGCAATAGCTTTTTCGACGTCAAGGAAGGACATGGTCTCGGCGTTCCTGACGACCGGGGTGACGAGGCCCTTTGGAGTAGCAACAGCGACACTGATATCAACATAATCTCTGTAGACAATGGTATCACCTCCGTTGGGGCCTTCGATAGCACCGTTAACGGCAGGGACCTCCTTGGCGGCAATGCAAACGGCCTTGGAAAAGGCAGACATAAATCCAAGCTTGATGCCAGTCTTTTTCAGAATCTCGTCTTTGTACAACTTTCGAAACTCTATAAGGT
>PPJX02000132.1:0-43392 GCA_003705915.2 Lipomyces lipofer | reverse complement strand
TCAACATGAAATTGAGCAGCAGCAGCATTAATACTGCTACACTCGTTATTTTGCAGGGCTACTAGAGCCATTTACATCTGTTCTTCACGATCCATGAGTTTTTTTGCTCCTTCGATATCCCATTGCTGGAAGGACGCGTTGTAGTTGGAAGACTGATGGAAGCTGGCTCAAAGCCCCATACCCTACGTTATGGTAAAAATATTAAAAATATACGAATACTGCGAATATCAAATATAATACAGAAAATATTAATAAAAATATGTTGACTAAGGCGATGAGCTGTAAATTCATTTGGTAATCAGTCGGGTAAAACAATAAAATTTCCTAAAAGTAAAATAGTTCTTAAGGTACATATTAAAAAACTCAACTAAAAAGAAGAAAACAAAGGACTAGCAGAATGTTCAGTCATAAACCCGGATCATCGGTATTTACTGCTAACAATTTTGAAAAAACCAAATATTTCAAAAACTACTCTAAATTTTGTTCTTAACACGTCTATAAATAACCCTGAAGTTATCGTTGGTTGATGATAGGTTGTAGTGCGGTCTGTGAGACTTTTGCGATGGAAGAATTGTTCATCAATACGATGACGTAATTATAGAGTCACGTGCTAATACTTACGTGGCCAACGCGAAACTCAGCTTCGTCGGCTCAAGCTTTCAACTGGACGGTTCCATCGGACAATCCCAGTAAAATTTATGTGGCCCTATATTCCTTAGTAAGAGGTACTTTCCATTGATCATCTATTAGAAATATTAGAAATAGAACTACCAATGGGGTTGACTCCAAGATCAACGCCAGTGACAGTGACAGCAGGGGACGACACTATACCAACAGAACCTCCGCCACCATATCGACCACCAACGCCGGGAACTGCAGGTCTGTTACTGTCTGGATCTTCTGCTGCTCCTACACTACCGCCTCGTCCTCAGAATTTCCAGCAGCAGTATTCACAGCCTTTATACCGACCTCCTGGTCCTGCGACCTCATTTCCTCACCCGCAGCAGTATCAGCGATATACGCCAGCAGCAAATGGCAAGCTGCTATATCCTCCAGCGTTCCATTGTCCGAAATGTGGCAATACGGGATATAAGTACTCGAATGGCCGCCCATGTCGGACCTGTTTCGAATCGTTCGCTGTTCCACAATCATCTAACGTACACATTCTCCCTCCGCCTGCGCCTGTTCCATGGCACTACCCAACAGGCGGCAATTACTACTACAATGCACCAAACGCCGTACAACCGCAGTTTGTCAGACCTGGTGATGCGAGAATCGGAGGAGTGCTATGTGGGGCGTGCAAAGGACGTGGGACAGTTGATGACTTTGGGTTGGGTGGGCTGTTGAGTGGTGTTATCGGAGGTGTCAGTACATGTAATGTTTGCAAAGGTGTGGGAAGGTTGGTATAAATCGGGCCATAAACTGTGTACACGGGCAATCGGGACGGCGTTGGACGACATGGAGTTTAGTTATTGACTAGAGACTTGGTTGCAAACACAATTATATGTGATTGGTAGGCCGATTTAGCGTCTAGTTTTGATATTATGCGGATCTCCATTTGGTTACGAATATAGTTTCTCAAGAATATATCTAATTCTTTAACATTTTTCAATTCGTCACGTCAGTACAGCTACTGGAAAAAAAAAACGTGAAGCGGATAATGTGCTCTCTAATTAGTTAGTTCTAACGTCTGCGAAGTTCCCGAGGAAATTGAGATTATTCGACTGACGACCTGCCTGCAGTGTAGAATGAATCCAGCTCCTCCATCGCGATTCGTTAATAGAATATTGTAGAAGAATTGAGCAGTTCGAAACCGTGCGGGCTTCCATACCTTATGTCAGTTATTGTTGCGTTGCGATGTTTTCGCCCTCATAGTCTGGGCGGCAGTGCGAAGGTTGTGCCCCCCTAAACGCGTACAGTGCCTTACAAATCGCCAAATTCGTCAGAGCCAGACGAGCTAATATATAATCGGCCAAAGAAACATTCCCTCTTTTACATCGAATTTCATCAGCATCCTTCAACTCTCGCTTCTTAATATCAGTAACAACAGGTCTTCACATTCTCAAACAGGTCTTCACATTCTCAAAAATGACTTTTCACGAATACAAGTTTGACGTTGCGATGTCCTGCTCTGGATGCTCAGGAGCCGTCAATCGTGTGCTTAGCAAGCTCGATGGTGAATTTCCTTTTGCCTCTCTCTGCTTCTACTGGATTAGGCACTAACAGCCTCGATATATAGGTGTCAATGACATTAAGATCACGCTTGAGGACCAGAAGGTTCTCGTCAAGACCGCCGAGAACGTGAGCTATGACACTGTCCTTGGCCAGATCAAGAAGTCCGGCAAGACTGTTCGCAGCGGAGAGATCCTTGCTTAGATTAGTGCCAATACAGACCAATTCTAAGCGCGATTAAGGAAAGGATGGGATAAGTGGTTGGATCGATATGACTTTATTTGTTTGTTTTTGGGTTGCATTTGTCCTCTGTTCAGGAGTAATATTTCCTTGGAGTTTCACAGTGATTTTTGTGATTAATGTAAGAATAAATAGTACTAATAGATGTTAAAAGGATATAGATGATATAATATTGAATTCATTATTGAGATCATGTGGGGACATCGGCGAGTAATGACTCATGAGTTACGAGGGCATGCTTCTAAATTAAAATAATAAGTCGGATTCCAATGAAATCTACAATTATAACTGAGTAGAAGCTCATAGATATTAAAACACATAATCTGTACAACCTATTATTACAAGCACCAAAAGTACATCACAACTCCGCGCATATTAGTCTTGCTATCACTATCTTCTTCTGATCTAGCATCATCTATATGTCTTCACGCCATACCTTTGACATCAAACTCGCCTCCATTTAATCCCCAGCTTCGCTTCCACTGAGATGAGAATTATCCGACAATCCTCCACCTCCACCATCATCCGTGAAGATGCTAGACAGCGACGGGTATTGCTGTAAGAGCGCCATAGGCAACCAATTGTTCGGGTTGTTATTCACCAAGAGCAGATTATTGTCTATTCCTGTTAATGGATTAGTGCCTGAATAATGCTGTCCTACTTGCTGTTGTGTCTGCTGTTGCTGCATCATTCCAGTCATAGCTGCCGCCCGTTCTCGTTGTTCCTCTTCCATTAACGGACGAATACATTCTCGCCCAGCTTCACTTCTGAAATGCCGTCCCAAGGCATCCGCACGCGCAAATTTCCGTCCACATCCCCAGGTACCCGTTCCTTCAGATAGCTCGCCTCTGCATTCAAACTTCTTGACGCCCGAATGCAATCCCTCGTGTCGCTTGCGATCGTGCTGTCGCGCAAAAGCTTTGCCGCATACAGAGCAGATGAAAGGTCGCTCATCGGTATGCGTCCTTAAATGTGATCGCAGATTATACGCACGCGTGAATTTCTTTGGACACAAGTGGCACGCATACGACGGGGGATGCTTAGGCACACGCTTATCGCCTCTCTGTGGTTGGGCGAGATCGAGAATATAGTCTCGACTAGCAGACATCGATCCGCGATGCGACGACGTGGTCGACGACACTGATGCACTTCGTCCTGATTTTACTGACGGTCCCGAATTGACACTGCTGACGTCGTCATCAAAATCAGATCTATCATCGTCGAAATCCGAAACAACATCAGAGTACGGTGAAAATCCCGGCGACAGGTTACCTCTTGCACCGGTGCTACTATGAGAACTAGACTGACGACGAGCCACGGGGCCACTTTGACGAGACCGTCCGCGTCCAGGTGACGGTAGCGCGAGATTGTTACTATGTCCGGATGCATCGCTTAATGCCGCAACAAAGTTATTGCTACCGCCGTTGCCGTTGTTAACAACTGAAGACTCCGATTGCGATCGTCGTCGATTATATACCTGCGAAGGTAGAGACAATGCAGAAGAATCGTGAGACTGGTGAAGCTCAGAATAGCCAGTGGACCTCGGTAGTTCTGGAGGATCTACCGAGATCGTGACTTGTGGGAAGACAAATGACTGTGAATTTGACGTAGTTGTTGACTGTGTCGAGCCAGTAATGGCCTCGCTTATGGGAACACTAGCCTGATGATCGATGTTGTGCACATCGCTGAACGCAGGTTCAGATATCGTAAATGAGAACATGTCCTCCAACCCCACGTCTCCAACATTAGACATTTGTGGGGAGGCATCTGGCGGCAGTACAAGTGGACTACTGGAATCAGCTGTAGCGGTAAAATACGGTGAATTGGCTGTGGAGGAGTAGTCTGAGTGGACAGATGGGGAACGAAGGCGTCCAGTCGTGAATGGCGAACTACTATAGAGATCTTGTGCCGACGTATCCGGCGTGTTGGTAACACTGCCTTCATTTCCAGTAGCTGTGGATAGAGACGACTGGTTATATAAGTCTCCAGGAGGAAGCAATTCAGACAGAAGATTTGTCTCATTCGCAGATGCAGACTGAGGCTGGGAAGGCGGAGTAGTCAGTCCGCTCTGATACAATGTGAAACCATGGGATCTGAAATCAGCTTCCGGAGTCCCCGACAAAGACCCCGTAGCCGAATCATGTTGGGATGTAAAGCTATTCAACAAATCATCATATTCATCGATCGAAAAATTCGCATCTAAGCCCAAGAACGATGACTGTTGCATTTGTTGTTGAGGTTGTTGTTGGATCTGATCACGATACTGAGGCACAACCGACTGGCCAGAGAAGTCGAGATACGTTATTGAGGGGTCTAAGGAGCCTGAATTCGTAGTTGTAATAAACGGTGAGGCAGGTCGCGATGGGTACTGTGATGACTGATCTAGTTGATACTGGCTTAGCTGTCCAGCGGGATCGTGCACTGTGAGAAACGGCGATGTGCCACCTGGCGCAGAAGCGTCCATATCAATCAGCACAAAAAATCCTTCCTTATATAATTTGGATGTCGGAGTCAGTCGTAATATTCGACGATGTAATATTCCTATGCCGAAAGTAATGGAGATAGAGAAATGTAATTTGTTCGAAGCCTGCAATAACAGTAGGAAAGTCAGTTTAGATCCTAACGGTCAACTGAGACACTCAAAGCTTATTCGCACTCACGCTTGTAGTGTCAACAACAGTCCACTCTCGCTTGGGTTGGAACTATATCTCGTAGCTGATAATAATTTGTTTTATGATCCACTGATATCATTAGCTGGCGCACTTCGTACAACGCGCGTGAAACGTCTCGTACTGTCAGCGCCCACAGATCAGAATGCTAACCCTAACCCTTGTATTTAGCTGTCATTCGGCACGGCGTGAGCGCATAACCGTGCGATGTCGGAAACGGTGACGCGTCCAAGGGCATAATATGTTTTTGATGCGCAACTCAGCTCACACACAAGACGTACAAGTGGCCCGTCAAAAGGGTATCCCTAAACCGATATAGTAGCCTCTGAGCGATGAGGTTTATATGGAACATACGCCCATCACCTTCAATAGATCTAAAAGGCGAGAAAAAAAAATGCAGCTTTTGCATTAGTGACTTGTTGTAATTATAACTTTTAAATCAGCTTCTATCCTGTTTCAGGGGCGCATCTTGACTGTGGACATACATAACCGCATATTAAGATTTCCACTCAAGCCACATGTAGAATAGGAAGAGCCATTCCAATTTTCATATTTATAGACGCACATTCAAGTACCAGTTGCTATCGCCTCCCACCGAGAAGACTACAGTCCATCATTACCGACTTTGCGGTAAGGGACGAATCTTGCAAATTCAGCGAAAACGAACCCATTCAGAAAGTCCTGCCCTAGTAAGTACTGTCGATCGCCTGAACAGCTTATAGCTCCAAGTGGATTTAGCAAATTGCTCCTGATATCTCTCCGGAAAGCACGGAGAATTGAGTAGCAACGAACTGGCATCATCTTAGAAACCATTTAGACTGATTATTAAATTTATGGACAGTAAAAACCTGCTGCCATTCCCATAATTTTGTCAATTTTCCAGCTCTTGAATTCAACTTTATGTAAGCGCGACCGCAACTATAACCAATTGCAGTGACTCTTTACTACCAAACAATAGCATATTGCGCTCTCTCACACTAGACCTCGCACCACCGATCAGTACGCATTGCATCATTTACTGGCAGATTACTCGATCCAAACATGCGGTTCTTCAGGTTCATGCTGTAGAAGCAATATAGGTGAAATAAAACATTGCGATCTTTCAGCAAATATTATGAAATCGGAGTATGTATACGTCTGTGTTCACAGTACCTCTTTATCATACCGAGTGGCCCGAAGTAACTCAGTTTGCCATGGAACGAATATCACTTGATCAACAGTATGAAACGAGCTTTTTAGGATGGCGAGCCGCCTGGCAATGACTTGCATCGCAATACTGAGTTTGACTTTAGAAGAAATATGGCAGAGCCATTCCAACAAAATAAAGAGTGTGTTAAAACACGCTAAACACAAGCCGCAATCTATACGTCAATAAACTAGTTATTGGTGAAATTATGAGCCTCTGAAAAGCGTTCATGCGTGTAAATTGGTGATAATTGAAAACTGAAAGTTTAAAGTTAGTATCTACCAAACAGCGAGCGCTGCACGTGCTGGTGCGACTCCTCGAGCTCGATGACCGGGGTGCCCGCTATATACATAAGACGCCAACAATCCTCCATCAGTCAATTGCTTCTCAAATGTCAATTACGCGAGGTATATATATTACACGCAACCATGAGCATCTTTGCATCAATTACTAATAGTTGTTAAACGATAGAGGCCATCTGGGCGGCACTGCCATCAACTGCAAAGGGAGTTCCACTGCATCTCTCTTACAACGCCAGATCAGACCGGATAGTCTATCCTGTAAGATATATTTGCCACTTCGTTTTTACAATATGCTGATACAAAATATATAGAGCAACAAGTCGGTTCATTTGCGATCCCTTGCCGAACCTTTTCACTCAACGCAGTACACCCCTCATCTGGCCGCGACTACAGTCGCCAAATTCGCGCCATCTGGCTACTACATTGCGTCAGGCGACTCGTCCGGCTCCGTCAAAGTCTGGGATAGTTCCTCTACGACAGCAGACCCAGAAGTCACTAAGGGCACCTTCGCCATCATCTCCGGACGTATCAATGACCTCTCGTGGGACAGCGACAGTAAACGCATCATCGCTGTCGGCGATGGTAAGGAACGGTTCGGTCACTGCTTTACATTTGATACGGGAAATAGTGTGGGAGAAATCTCGGGACACTCGTCGGCAATTAATGCGGTTGATATCCGAAGCGTGAGACCATTTCGTGCGGCGACGGTCGCTGATGACGCGGCGCTTGTCTGGTATACAGGTCCGCCATTTAAGTTCGCAATGGCTGTGCGCGGAGAGCACAGCAACTTCGCGCAGGACGTGCGATTTTCAGTTGATGGACTATATGCCGTCAGTGTTGGTGCTGATCGCAAAATAGTCGTGTACGATGGAAGAGATGGCGACGTGCTGGCCACGGTTGAAGGTGCTCATGAAGGCGGCATTCTTAGTGTGGCGTCGGGCAAGTGTGAGGATGGACGGCCCGTGTTTGCTACCGCTGCTACCGACGGTAAGGTCAAGCTGTGGAGCTATGCTGACGGAAAGGTTGAGGAGAAGTTTGTCTGGGAAGTCGCCACCCAGCATTTGGTCGGAGTACTGTTCACTTCCTCAACCTCTCTTATCTCGGTCGCATTATCGGGTGATATCTACTACCTATCTACTTCGTCATCATCTCCTACAAAGACTCTTTATGGTCATCAGAAAGCTATTACGGCACTGAAGGTTGTCAATGACGGTAAAAGCCTGTACACTGGAAGCTACGATGGACGGCTCGTGAAATGGGACGTTGCAACGGGAGAAAGCACACTCGTGGAAGGCTCCGCCCATGCCAATCTTGTCTCTGGAATTGTTGAAACTAACGGCAAGATTTTCACGTCCGCATGGGATGATACCATCCGATCTGTGTCGTCGACCTCCTTCACGTCCGACGTACTAAACGCTCCAGCTCAGCCTAAGGGCTTTGTCTCTGCCGGCGAGTATCTAGTCATGGCGACTGAAGACGCGGTGTACAGCTACTCCACTACCTTCCAGCTTCTGTCTGCCTTCAAATCCAGCTTATCCTTCACAGCTGTCTCCGCTACTTCTTCTCTCGTCGCGGTTGGTGCTCAGGACGGCTCGATTTCAATGTTTTCACTCCCCGAGCTCAAACCCGTCACGTCTCCTAAAATTGCTCCTGTTAGGTCTGCTGTCAGTGCTCTTTCCTTCGCTCCCACTGTCGATGAGCAAGGAAGGTTGCTACTTGCTGTAGGCGATTCCACGGGTAAGATTACCGTTTCCAACGCGGCTGGTGATGGCGGTGTCGTAACGACACGATGGGCTTTTCACACGGCTCGTGTCACCAGCATCGCGTGGCGTGCGGACGCAAAGTATGCAGCAACTAGCAGTCTCGACACGAATATCTTCGTCTACAGCGTCGACAAGCCAGCGAAGAACGTGAAGACACTCGGCGCACATAAGGACGGCGTTGCGGGCGTGGAGTGGGTTGGTGACGGAAAGGTAGTTAGTGTTGGCGCGGACGCCTGTGTGAAGTGGTGGAAGGTTGAACTGTAGAGATTTAATTTATGGAGGAAGGTTACTAGAAGTTTTATCACAGTATCATATGTCAACTGATTGGAGAGGTGCAAATACAATTCGATTCAATATAAAATCTTGACAAAGGGCAGAGAAAACTAGAAAAAGCGTGAAACACAATCACTACGACTACTCACTACGCGAGAACTGAAAAATACCAATTGCACCAAAAAAAAAAAAAAAAAGAATGTGATAATACCCAAGCGGTCAGAACTGTATAAACCGAACAAAATAGTACTTATTAAGACTGGCATGAAACGACAGCCTGAGAATTGGTTGGATGCCAGTGAAACCAGCCAAAAATTGAGAGTACACATTTCCCGTCTAAAAACTCTGCAAAACTCAACAGAAACCATAAAAATAACATGACATGAGATTATGCCACAGAAATCACCTACATAAGATTGAGTGTGAGTTTCAACGAATGCCTTCGGCCTCTACGTCCTTAGCTACTCTGCATCAACTCATAGACAGTTTACAACTTTCAAAAAGGAGGTTGCAAATCGAGCGATAAGTATGAGAATCATGGAGGCAGCGATACCCACGGAAAGACCGGTCAGCGATGCGTACCAGGGGGGTTAGTATACCTACCTACCTTGGGGTTTCGTTGTAAAATGGAAATTGACACACGATACGCAGGTAGTACAGCAAGTTTGAACCTTGTGAACTCAGGGGAACCGCCAACCGACGACAGCATTAGAAAGGTCTACCATCTTCAGTCATAGTAGCCCCAATAAGTAGAATGAGTCCTCCACCATGCCAAAACAACTGCTCATATCGACTGGAGCGACGCATCCATTTGACTCGCTTGTACGAGCAATACTCACAAATGCAGTGATCTCAACTCTCTGCTCCTTCGATATCGACTCCCTTCGCGTTCAATACGGTCCAGATCCGCGCTCGCGGAAAGTTTTTGAGCAAGCCGTGGCTGGATGTTCTGAACATCTAAGCGAGTGCAGAATCCGAATATCGGGATTTGGAATTACAAACGATATGGCTTCTGAAATTGGTTCCAGTTGGATGCTGGTGTCGCATGCTGGTGCGTTCTAATCGCATTTTGGTCGGGTTGCGGATACTTACATAGATCCATTAGGAACTGGGACAATTCTTGATACATTACGGTCGCCCACACCACCGCGGCTGGTGGTTGTTGCCAACGACAGCTTGATGCACGGTCACCAGGCTGAAGTTGCGAAGGCACTTGAAGGATGGGGATGTCTTGTTTACGCGCGCGGGGTGTCGCCTGAGGACTTAAGCGAAGCTATCTCGATGGCCGCAGAAGGGGGAATGAGCATGAAGAAGCTGCCTGAGCAAGATAATATCGTAGATGTGATTAATTTTGAAGCAGGGGTAACGGCGGGGTAAGATGAAGAGATCAAATTGGATTTCGAGCCTGACGGGGATTGACAATCGATGATTTACAACAACGAAGTACTGTTGCAGGCTTCGCGGCCGCCTATATCGGAACCAGTTTCCCCTTACGCGTTTCCGGAACGCAAGAACGTGATGGCATATCTCGCTGACAACGACGGTCGATGGTGATATCGCTCCTGTCGCGGGCAGACGATCGTGAAGCAATTGTAAATTAAAGCGCTCTAAGAATAATGAGTAGAAGAATAGACGAAAGTACAGATCTATCAAAAACAAGGACACGATAACAGGAGCCAATAGAGTATACAACCGTTTATATCCCGTCTATATGTACATGAATTAACCAACTTCTTTTGGTTCGTTATTACCAAAGAACTGGACACTCGTCCCACTTGCCTTGCCTCCTCTTCTGCCAATATCCGTTCTCCCCTTGGATTGGCACCCAGATACCATCTTCAATCTTCTTGAACCACACGCTACTAACACCCTCGGAAACAAGTTTTCCCACTCTTCGCTTTTCGCGCTGAATTTCTTCGAGTTTCGTCTTTAATTCCTCCGCCTCTTCGATCTTGCATTCCTCCAAGTATCGCTGATCCGGTCTCCATCGACTATCCGTAGGCGCCAGCTTTTCACGCTCAATCTCCGTGATCTGGTTCAGCGAAGCGCTAAACAACGACATACCATAATGATTCTTAGAATCGGGAATTAAAGGCCCAGTCGTCCAAATATTTGGCCCGTCCGGCGTGCGCGCAAGTCCTGAAGTCCACTTACCCTGCAAACCAATTCCCTCCATCAATGTATTTGCGGACGAGAAAATCTTGACAGTAAGGTCCTCTGCACGCTGCGCCGAAAACATAGACTTGGACTTGAATTCCACCACCGCGCGGTGTCCGGAGGACGCCGAAATAGTCATCTGGCCAGTTGGCTCGATGTACTTCTCTCCCGCGATAACATTCCTCAAGAAGGTCGTGGGCATAGTAAAACTGTATGTCGTCGTGGTGCCGTTGTCGCTGAGGACTCCAATCGTGATGGTACCTTCGCTGATAATCTCCGCTGACTTACCCCAGAACTTCTGCGACGGCTGCGGGCAGTATGAGTAGGTCCACCTCTCCCCCTCCGCGTACGTTGCCATGATTGGCGGGCGGTGCGAAATCTTCTCGGCTAGGAAACGAAAGTTGAGATCTTCCCGAACGAGTTCGAAAGTCTCGTTGTGCAAGGGGTTGAAAGGTTTTCGGAGAGCGCGATCGCGTGAGCGATTATTGGACAGGGTAGAGATAGCGAAAGCGGCGATATACATGATTTGCTCGCCTGTGGCGACAGGAGCCTTGGATGCTGAATCGAGGAGGCGACTGTATTCGAGGCATTCGGAATATCGTTGGAGGAGGGAGAGTGGTTCGTTGGCAGTAACGGGCATAGCGATGTTGGAGAGATCTTTGCCGACGTTCTTGCGGACAAATTGGATGAGGCTAGGAGGGAGGACGGAATTCGCGGGGATAATTACGCGACGAGGGACAGGGGCGTGAATTGGGAGAGGATAGAGATCCTGCTCGATAGTGGGCCGGGGAGACAGCCCAGTCAGTCGTCGGTCATCGTTGTCATCATCCGACGACGATGATGACGATGAAGACATACTTCTCTCGATGCTCGAACCGGATCGGCCATCTTCGTCTTCATCGTCCGAGACAATGACAATATCTTCAAGCACGTCATCATTATCCGCCAGCACAAGTATTGCCAGATCTTCCTGTGCGTCAAAAAACTCGGTGTCAGAGTGGGCAGACATGCCATCGAGAGACGCTCGCCCACTCAAGCTCTGAAAATGGCTTGTTGATCTTTGAAGCCTGCGACCAGACAGGTGGCCGTACTCGACATTCAGTTCTTCCAAAAGACGCTGCAGATCTTCGATAGTCTCGGCATGCGCCTTCGCAGCCGCGAGCACTGGAGAAGTTGCGGAAGGACCATGCGTACCATTCTGGTTGACTGTCGACGAGACTGAATCACGAGACTTCCTTCTCCAGAACGGATGGCGACGCGAACTGCTAGCCGATGTGGCCGATGAAGTGGATGACGGACCCGTTTGCGAAGTAGTAGCTAGAGTATTGGTAGTCGTCGTTGAGATCGACGAGTTTGTAGTAGTAGTCGTGGTGGACACATGGTTGTTTCCGGTAATGTGTAGGTGGTCTGGCCCAGGGTGGTCCAATGTGAAATATCCTAGACTCTCCACGCCGGCCGCGCCGTAGAACGCCATGGCACTGTTATTCTGCTCTACCAATTTCCGTGAGAGCACGAGAGCCTCGTTCAGCTTCTCTGCGAAGTTCTCCACGCGCGACCAGCTTCGATCTGCTTGTCTGATAGACGTCTCGGGAGAAAGAACCGGAGTCACAGTCTCAAGGACTGTGTCCAAAGACAATTCTTGAGGTTGCGCTACACCGTCAGCCGATCCTGATGCAATCGCCCGAGTCCTAGCACGTTCGAGGGCAGCCTTCCAATTCTCGAAGTCCTCGACCGACGTTGCACGAAGATTCCAGATCTCGGCGCCAGAGTCGATGAAGATTTCGCGAGTCTGAGGCTTAACTGATACAGCTGCGATCGCAAGTGGGATCGATCCACGGAGGAGCGAGGAAGTAACATCGTGATAGTAAGATAGCATTCCAGTATCGCAATCGAGCGCAAAATATCTTTTTGCGTAACCCTGCAATTTCTTCCTCCTCTTTTTCAATAGAACGCCGTTATGGTACCGGTCATCAACGTCGCCGGGGTTCGGGACTGGCAATGGTGGTAGTGTCGGACGCTTATTCCCGGGCACTGTGCTCCGCCTCCTCCGCCGGCGGAGTGCTTCGCGCGTAGTAGTGGTCGTTGCTGTTGAGGTCAACGTGCTCGCATCCTTAACTGACTGTATCGAATGCGCGAATTGCAAGGTCTTGGACAGTGTCTTCGAGAACGTATTGTCAAACACGAACGCGAAAATGCCGCCGGATCCGGAGGCGACGGTGTATGATCCTTTTAATATGAAGTTCGCATGACATTTGCCGTGCCAATACACAGGATGAAGAGCCGAATGTGCCAGTCGCTCACTGAGAGAAGAAGTTCCTCCTGAGCCGATTGTCGTGCCTAAATTCGCGGTAGAGGGGGGTGCAAGGGTCGCGATGGACGACGAACGACCGCGACCGGTTGTATGCGGTGCCAATGGCAGAGAACTTGAGGACGCCTGAGGAATAGGATCGGTCGCACCAGGCGGACGTCTGAATATGCCGAAGTTACTATAAATCGTTAATATGCGCCGATTCGACGAAAACAGGAGGCGCACCAACATCGACTTTTTATTTGGCTTGAGCTGCCATCGGATCGAACAGTTGTCCGGGACCGTGATCCACTTGATTAGAAAAGCTTTCGAGTGGACTTCGAGCGTCTCCATAGTGAACTATGTGGAGAATTACGAGGTTGGGGGAAGGCGCTGATAAAACTGCGAAATCCCAGAGGAAGCAGTGTGGCGGCGCTGGCTGCACGAAACCGGATACAGCTGCAGGAAGGCGCGGCAACACGCTGTCTCTCTGCTGTCCAGTCAAAAGCTACTAGTCTTTTGTCACAAATCTTGCGAGGCTGAGGTATTGGACGGACGACCAAGATTGTGGAGGCCGCGAAGAGTACGCGTAACTATTTGTCCTGCCGGAGTATGGAAATTCATGCTAGACTACAACGTGGCTGGGCAAACTAAACGCGTACGCTCAGCTCATTGCTTTTAATTCGCATTTTTCAGCTGTATTCCAGGGGCAAAAATATTTCTAAACTTACATTTTAACTAGATCTTATTAAAACAATTCATCCGAGCATTACTTTTGGATAATATATTATGGGGCAGTAGAACAAGCGAATATGTGCCGTCAAGTCAATGAGGCGGCTGGAGGCAGCGAGCCTCTGCAGAACTCGAGAGCCGCGCGGTCGGTGCGTAGAAACTGATCAATATGATACTACGTGCGACTTGTCTTCTCGAAATGAGCAATTAGCTTGTCATATTATTGTCACGCTAAAGGCGCACCGTCATCAACTATAGCGGCTCCCGAATTTCTTTTCGCTTTTATCCGTTTACGGTTGTTATTTTGCAGACGAAAATAGAATCCACAGCCGCAGGGCGCAAGCGTCTCGTCAGACGAATCGCAGATGTCGGTTGTCCGGGTAACTTCCTTCTATACGCCGCAGCCTCGCAACTCGCAGCTCTCAGCAGGCTTGGTTGGATCAACTCGATTCCGCATCCGAAGATCTTCCCACATACCTCTTCCTTTACTAGCCGTGGATCTTCCGCGCATCGTACAATGATCCAGATCGAGCGCCATACATACAGGTACGTCGTTTCTGCATCCAGGTGATCACTCGTCTCTTACGAAAACTAATGTCATTTTCCTCGCAGAGTCCTCAACCAGGACTTCACCATTGACCGCCGCTTCCATGTCACAAAGGAACTCGGCCAAGGCGCCTACGGCATCGTGTGTGCTGCTCGGTATACCGAGGCAAATCAGGCCGTCGGTGTCGCCGTCAAGAAGGTCACAAATATTTTCTCAAAGAAAATCCTTGCAAAGCGTGCGCTCAGAGAACTCAAGCTGCTAAGACATTTTAGAGGTATCTATTTGATCCATATCTAGTGGTTTACTGTGTTGACTGAATGAATTATGTAGGGCACAAGAATGTACGTGTACGATACTGTTACGGGCGGTACTAGGAACTCACACTCTTTAGATCACGTGCCTATACGACATGGACATCGTTGACACAAACAACTTTAATGAATTATATCTATATGAAGGTAGGCGCCGGTTTTTCTCCAGATATCTGGTCGTAAAACGCTAATTCCGCAGAACTAATGGAGTGCGACATGCACCAAATCATCCGCTCCCAACAACCCCTCACAGACTCCCACTACCAATCTTTCATCTATCAGATCTTATGCGGTCTGAAGTACATCCACTCCGCCAATGTTCTTCACCGCGATCTAAAGCCAGGCAATCTACTTGTCAATGCCGACTGTGAGCTTAAGATTTGCGATTTCGGTCTGGCTAGAGGCTTTTCGGCCGATCCGCTCGAGAATGCGGGATTTCTCACAGAATACGTCGCGACGAGATGGTATCGGGCGCCAGAAATCATGTTGTCGTTCCAGAGCTATACAAAGGCTAGTATGTGACTATCTTTCAATATGTCGTCGCTTTCGAATGTCAGCATAACTAATGGAAATAGTCGATGTGTGGTCAGTGGGCTGTATCCTCGCCGAGCTGCTTGGCGGCAAGCCCTTCTTCAAGGGCCATGATTACGTTGACCAGCTAAACCAGATTCTCCGCTTCCTCGGTACCCCGTCGGAAGAGACACTCTCCCGTATCGGGTCACAGCGCGCCCAAGAATACGTCCGTAGCCTTCCGTACATGCCTCGAATCCCCTTCTCAAAGTTGTTCCCGACTGCGAATCCACAGGCGCTGGATCTGCTAGAGAAGATGCTGGCTTTTGATCCCACAGAGCGCATCACCGTCCAGGAAGCCCTCGGGCACCCCTACCTGGCGGTCTGGCACGACCCGGCAGACGAGCCGGATTGTCCTACGCAGTTTGACTTTTCTTTTGAGTCAGTCGATGATATCCCATCAATGAGGGAAATGATTAAGGATGAGGTGATGGAGTTCAGAAAAGTTGTGCGGCAGCCGGTCGAGACTCAGAAGCAGATGCTAGGCGGACAGGGCCAGAACAAGGGTGCTGCTGCTTCGGAGAAAGTCGGCATCCCGGAGGAGATGGATACCACAGAAGATATCCCGAAGCCGAGTGAGATGAATGGTCACGGCGGTGTTGGAAATGCTACTACTGGACACGTTGCGCAAGTGCTCGATGGAAGTCTTGAACGGGAATTGGAATTCGGGCTAGACGGCGTGGCACATTAGCGGGAAGTGTATCACAAGTAGATTCGATGGAGTTCGTTAGGTGTTGGTGAGGGTGCCAGTGTGTGTACATTTCTTTATGACGATAATTATATGATCCATGTAGTTTGTGTCTTATTAAGGCTGGTGGGAGGATGTTTTACACAGGATGGACAACGGCTAAATGGATATACAGAGGGTGCGGGAGAGGAGAAGTAGCAAAAATTATTGCCATATATATACTAGTAGATATTGTATTGTTTCATGATCGTTTAATGCCTACCGTTTTAATATAATAATACCAGGCTCGGATAATATTGCAAGTTTTCCAAGTTTTCTGGTATCATAAAACAGTATCAGTAAAGCCGCAAGTCAAGGTCCTTTTTTTTTTTTTGGGGCGGAAGGTTTAGAAAAATTGTAACAAAGAAAAAAAAATGACAACTGTGAGATTCGAACTCACGCCCCTTTCGAGATTCGAAACCACGCTTCAACGTGAAAGAGATTGAAATACTCTTGAGTCGAACGCCTTAGACCAACTCGGCCAAGTTGCCTTCTGAGTGTTTGTAACAAGGATCGGTCCACTTTGATGAGTGGAATTCATGAGAGTGGCCACGTTACTCAGAATTTTTTTTTGGTGAGATCGATTTTACATCCGAATTCCCTTCCTGGAATATGTGATCATTTTCTTTATATTATAATATTATAATTTAAATAGTAGATACTTTGTTGAATCCAAACAAAAATATCAATCCTGAACCCTATAACTTATATATAACCGGGTTTTTCAGGCCCCTTACTGTGTACCCTTTACCATTAGTTACTTGAGGGTTTTTAACTTGTACTATAAATTACAAAAGTATCGTAAATTATGCATGGTCTCAGGGATTCAGGCTTTGTGCATTTAATAGCAATAAATAAATAACCTACGCTATTAGGTCTGTGGATTTTTCCATTGCTTTCCACTTCATTTTACCGCAATACGTTATTGTTCGTTTCACATATGGTAACCGAGCCCAAAAGGTAATACAAAAGCGCTTAATGCGAACCTTACAAAATACTGGATCCGGCAATGAACTTATACTACACTCTAGTTCCCTGCAAAACAACACAGCAAACAACCATTCCCAATGCAGTTGATCGTATACAATGTATCACAATACCTCCCCCCCCTCTCTCCCAATAAACTCACTTGTTTGCCCTTGTCGCCCCACTCGCTCCATTCACTCCACCTCCAACCGCCTGCATAATCGCCGCCAATGCACTCAGATCCGGCATCTGCTGAGGCGTTTGTTGTGCTTGCGGCACAGGTACTGCTTGCTGCGCCTGCATCAAGAACGGTAACAGCGCCTGTAGAGCACCAAGGTTTGCCGGCGCAAGGTTCACATTTG
The DNA here is from genome assembly GCA_003705915.2 of Lipomyces lipofer. Classification (NCBI taxonomy): domain Eukaryota; kingdom Fungi; phylum Ascomycota; class Lipomycetes; order Lipomycetales; family Lipomycetaceae; genus Lipomyces; species Lipomyces lipofer. The sequence goes on along the minus strand of PPJX02000132.1, from coordinate 26,128 downwards.
TGGGCCGATCAGGAGCGACCGACGGGACGGCCGAGTCTGGCGCCGCCATCGTCAGGACCATCCACTGGATCTTTGTCGACTGAGGGACCGGTATCTCCCTCAAATCATGACCATCATCCACACCTCTATCGACGGTTTCATCTGGTTCCGTAGGCGAAAGCGGGATGTCCTCGTCGGTGAGGTACATCGTGATGAGCACGCTCGACTCTCGAGCGCGCTGTTTCTCGGCTTCAGGACTGTTCGGTTGCTTCATTCCACCCCGGCGGTACAGATTCCGCTGGAGCTCTTTGTTGGAGAATCGTTCGCTCTGGGTGAAATTTATAGCTACAGGCATTAGACTAGTAATAATCATAAAATATTTCAAGACTTCGGGAACTCACCAACTGGGGTATACCATTTGATAGCCTCGTCCTCCTCAAGGTCATTATCCGCTGCCTCCTCCATGGCCTTACCCAGCTTGAAAGCAGCACGGCCTTCAGAAATGTCGAGCTCCCTTGCGCTCTTGTACTGCTGCTGCAACTCAGTGCCGACCGACACTCCACGTTCATTCGGCTCGGATTCAAAAACTCGGACCTGGACGAGCTCGCTGTCGGGCCGCCAAGAGACTGCTTTCCGCTTCTTGCGCGGGCGAACTGATTCGACTGGGGTGGACCGATTGCTGTCGGACGAGTCCTCGGTCTTGATTGGGGCCCGGAGGGAGCTGAAGAGACTTGAGATGCGGGGAGGTTGCGCTTGTGGTTGCGGTGTCGGTGTAGATTTCCTGCAGAAAGACATTAGAAGGATTTATTACGAAAGAATCATATTGACTTACTTGACAGTAGTGTCCACAGTAGCAGTATTCGCAGGCTTTGCAGCAGCTACACTTGAAGGCTTGCGCTGCAGGCTCTGAAAGAAACTCATATTGCCGGTCGGTCGCTCGACCTTTGCAGTGGCTGCCAAAGTTACATCAGGTGATTTCGCCGAGGATGCCGCGGTCGGTACGGATTTCCTGGGAATTGGTCCATTCGTCGAGACTACCGGACGTACGACCTGTGGCTTCTTCGCTACATCCTTTGGTGCTTGTGCATTGTTATTGGTCGGTACAATCTTGCTTGACAAACTGCTAGCTTCAGTCTTTGGAGACGCTGGCTTAGGAGAATCCTCTTTGTCTATGAACTGTTAGCATGGGTAATTTATATACCATTCCGCCAAGTACATACCGACTACCGTTTTTGCCTTTGCCAGAATCTTCCTCGCCATGTCCTTGCAGGTATCATTCGCCTTCATCTCGTAAAATGCCAGCACCTTATCCATCTTTACCCGTTTCAACTGCTCCAGCCCAACTGGCATCCGGTACAGGGCTCCCAGTACTGACTTCGAGCTGTCGAACCGCTTCGCCTTGTAGTCAAAAACGAGCCAGTTCCGTATGCGTGCAAGACAGAGCATGTTCTCCGACAACGCGACCCAAACATCCATCCCGCTTGAACCAGTAAGCGAGACGACTTGACCCCAAAACACGTCACGCAGGTCGAATCTGGCCTGCATGCCGTACGCCTCTTCGGGGATGGAGACCATAATTTCGACGAGACGGTCCACCAGAGCGCGCTTGTCATCCATAAGATTCCGAAATGCGGAAGCGACACGGAGGCGGATTGAAGTAATCGGATCCTTCTCGTCGAGAATCGGCAACTCCCTCGGCTTCTCAGGCATTGGCGCAGGAACGGATGGTGGCGTGGACACAGCTGGTGAGCCAGCACTCTGACCATTCGTCATCTGGCCCTCCGTCACGGCAGCCTTCTTCACAATTGTCGCCTTCTTCTTGGGGGCAGGTTTTTCAGCCGGTGTACCGCTTGCCGCTCGCTTGACTGATTTCTTCCCCGGAGGCGCATTCGTCAGAGCCGTGGTCGTGTCGGGAACTGGCAGAGGCGGAACGGGCCAGTGCGGAATTGGCAGCGATGCATCGCTCGTTGAGACTTGCGTATTCACGTTAGGGCTCGCTGATGCACCCACAGGAGTATCCGGTGACCGGTAGACATCAGAGTAGATCTTCGGGTCGATATATGTAGCCGGAATCTGCTCCTGTTGGCTACCATTGAGGAAGGAGTTGAAGTATGGATTCTGCACCTGTGGCGTAGGTAAGGTAGGCCGGTATTGTGCATACGACTGATATGTCTGCTGGCCGTAGAACTGCCCGGGATCTAAGTGGGTTTGTGTTGTCTGAGACTCGGAAGACGACGGCGTATGCTGTGTTTGATGTTGCTGTTGCTGTTGTGAATGCTGTGGCGACGAATGCTGTGTTTGTGGAAGATGTGGTGAAAGAAGAGATTGCTGCTGCGACTGAGTCTGGTTTGTATTCGGAGTAAACTGATTTTGTTGGATATGGGGAGAAAGAATTGATGATGTCGTCGTGTTGGTGATGCTGTGTGGCTGAAGCGGCGGCAGTATATGGCTGTGCGAGCTGTATAACTGCGGCGGTGTCGACTGCATAAAACTAAACTGTTGTTGCTGCGGTTGGGGTGCAAACTGCGCGAGCTGGGACATTTGCGGCTGTACATCAAGAGTATTACTCGACAATTGTGCTGCATAGTCCGCATAGGATTGCCCTCCACCGCTTTGGGCCGGGTTCTCGCCCAAAGAGTCGAAAAATGACTGGAGATGAGAGTCCGACACGTCGAAGTTGTCGTTATTCAGAATTGTAGAGGTATAGCGGGGAGCGAAGTCGGAAGTCGGGGATCCAAATTGCTGTTGCTGTTGTAGAAGAGGTGGCAAATGCTGGTGCTGCTGCGCTTGCTGCTGCCGGCGAAGATAATCTTGGAATTGGCCATCCATTTTGTGGATCGACTTACGGTCACCTCGGGAATCTCTCAATCCGTGTAACTATCAACCGCTGGCTCTCAAGGTGTTATAATTGAAGGAAACAGGGTTCCCGATGAGCAATCTGTGTGGATGGCGACCTTCTTCCAGAAGATCTTTAAAACAGCCAAGTATAACCACAACTCGCTTGCCTTGCACCCCACGAGTATGCCAGATATCACTTGTGTGATTCCGTGAAATTAGAAAGCAAAGAGTATTTACAGCGCCTTCGCGGCAAATACAACAACCTGCAGAGAGGCGTGTATAAATTGAAAGTAGGACAAAACCCTTTGTTCTCCGTGACTAAGTCGAGGATTCCGACTTTCTAGCAAGCTGGGCACTCACTGTCACCATAATTCAAAGTCAGTTGAAAGACCAGACGATGCACTTCAACCGATGATATGGTGGAATAAATGACAAGACAAGGGAATAAAAGGCGAAAGGAGAGAAGGCGGAGGCTGGAAAAGATTGAAGTGGTCAGACTTGCGGCGGCCTCGCAGGCGGATCCGAGTTGGCGGAGGTCCGGGTAACTTGTAACTGTTTGTACTCGCTGTCTGTAGCCGTCTTAGAGACTCTTGAGCTCAACTATTGCCAATTGCACAAATACGGTCTCATCAAAATTATTTCAGCTAGCGGAGTCATAGCTACAAGAATGTGGACCCAGAGGTCAACCTTTCGTCGAAAGGGCCAGAGATCATTGCTACCAGTCGTGGCTGGGGTCGCAATCGCCTCGCTCGCTGCATCGCTTGTATATTACTACTTCTCTGATCCAGTTTCGCAATGGTGGATACCAAGGCCATCAAAATCGGAGTGCAGTTGCTCAGAGGAATCATCTACCATTAGTCCGACTAAGAAGCTCAAAAAGAAGCGGAAAAAAGTGGTGTTAATCTTCTCACAGGTATATTGTGATCTTGCGCTGATGAGTCCCACAGCTAACACCATCCCAGGCTCTCGTACGTCCTTCACTATTAACTTCAACTACCAAAGACGAAGTCGATCTACTTCTCCTATATCCGACTTATTCACATTCGTCATCGTCCTCCCTTGAGACTGCTGCAACTTTCGCGGATTTGCAGAGCTCGTACGTGGCGCATCCGACGCATATATTGAGAGTCACTAAGCCAGCCGCCATAAAGTCTATACTGCGACATCTAGCTCTTGATGCTAATGAGCCTATGACTGTTGTCGTGGGATCTCAGGATGCGGAATTTGTCTGCGGAGACGAGAACATTGCGAGGTATGTAGGTGACGTTGTTGTCATTGGCGGAGTCGAAGGACAGGCAACGGCGAGATGGCGTGAGGAGGTATTGGGGCTACAGTGTGGGAAGTAACGCGTGTAATTTTATTTGGCATATGCGATCATATTTTGTTGTTGGATTTAGGAGTTCAGGTTTATCAATAGTCTTCAATCAGTTTCGGACATTCTAACATAGCGACAATTTCCATGGTTATCGTTGGTCATCGGGCTAATCTGACGTCAGATGTGTATCAATAATGGTATTTATCCGTTATTAGTTACATGCATAAACAAACAGAAACAATAAAACGAATGCTATAGCTACGCGATCGTTCGCAGCGGACAACTCCACTAAACTACTCGCACATTATTAAGCCCAGGAAACTCAAACAAAATAACCTGAAATATGTCTATACAACTATTATACTTTCCTTCCGCCTTCTCTTTAGATGTTTTCCGTGTGCTAATTTATGGTCTCAACGTTCACATCACGTAACGTGAACTCCAGCGCAAAGGTCTTTCGACTGCGGTCGCCTTCCCGTTGACTTCTCTACACTCATGCACAAATGCATCCATCACAAAATCTATGGCCAATTTTCCTTCCAATACTCGGCTATCCCAGTGTTAGTAGATCCTACTTCGACTTGACAGCCTCCGCAGCCACCAGATTCTTGTTCCGTTCCTCGACATCTTTCTCGGCCAGATCGAGCGCCGCCTGGATCATCTGGACGACATTGATGAATTGCTTTCCGAGCCAAATAGGGAATGTCGCTACGGCGAGAAAAGTCACGTATGAGAGAGGGACCCCGTAGAGGTAACCTGTTCGTCAGCGTAAGTTCTGAGTACAAAGGACGTAATAGAAAGTATACCAAGATGTGGATCCGTTTTCAGTGGGAAGCTGAAGAGATAGAGCGCGACAAAGAAGATCTCGTTGGCAGCACAGAACACGAACAGGACACGCTGCAGACGTATTAGTACTCTTGGCTATTCGCCCAATAGACCACAACCAGGTAATGATCAACCCACCGTGTTGGTATAGTACAGATTCAATATCCAGCCCTTATCGTTTCCGACCTTCTTATGACTGCTCTGTCCACTGCTAAGCATAGCCACCATGTGCATGTAATGCGACGCCAAATCTGCCCGTCTGTCAGCTCCCGTGCATTCCCATACTCCATTTAAAGGCAACTCACCCAAGCTAATAAGCAATTGGAAAAACACCGCCCATTTGGGATATGCCGAAGATAAGAAGCAAATCAGGCACGACGTCGTGCACCGGTCAGTAACCATGTCGAGAACGGCTCCAAACCGGGTTGACTGGTTATACTTCCTCGCCGCAGCCCCGTCGAAAGCGTCGAGCAGGCAGGATATCACGTACAGCCATGTGCCTGTTTCTGATGTCAGCAACCTCAATTGCACGTAATATACTATCTAGGATATCACGAATAGTGCCACGCACATATCTTGGGATGATACCGCATTACCCCTAGCGAGGCGAGAGCGAGGACGACGCGCGAATAGCCAATGAGGTTGGGGATGAAGAGGAAGATGGTAGAAACAGTGACGGGCTTGGGCGTAGCAGCCATGACAGGCAGTTAAATGGTGCGTATGTGTGCGTATGTGTGCTTATGTGTGCGTGTGCGTGCGTCTGGTTATGCCTGCTCAAAGTCGAGTCAATTGTACTGCTGGTAGGGTCGATGTTGACTGCGGGACGACGATGGCGGCTGATGATGACGAGGCGGAACTGAGAGCGGTGTGTAACGGGCGGGCAGCGAAGATAGCTGTACAAGTGGAAAGTCGCGCCGTATTTACGCCATTTAACTAGCTCTAGCTGCCGGCAACTCCGAAAGCCCTCTTGTTAGTTAACTACAAGGCAGGTATCGTGATTAATTCTAAATCAGATATTATTGAGCAAATTGTTTATAAGAGTTTTGGGTCCTAGCGCTATATGTCGCTAATCCTGTTAACTTTCAGCGATTTGAGAATTCGACGCAAACGATCCGCCGGTGTCGATACGGCAGCACCATTTTATTTTGCATTTGCATCATTCTACGCTTTCAGCTAAGGTTGCCTCTCAAACTTCATACTCTCACAAGTAGCAATAGCTATACTATTGAAGTGCTATTGCTCTCCACATCGTCACCAAATGTCACACATAATTCCAGCGGAAATGGTAGAACTGGACCCCTCCTTCTGTGTCATGTCTGCCATCCGGTACGACCCTTTCCTCCTCTTCCCCTCCTCCACCCCCGGCACGTCCATCGACGCCGCGAAATTCGCTGCCTGCAAAGCCGCTCTCGAACCCCGCGCCTTCTTCCTCTTTCCGCGGCATGTTCACCGACTTAACGCTGCGCACTCCTACTTCTGGCCGGAGCTTTCCAGCTACCCCCCCACGGTCTCCCCAGAGAAACTATTAACAGCTCTCTACGACGCAGTCGGAGCGCCGGAGAAGTGCTGGCGATTGCGGACGCTTCTCAATAAGGAAGGTGAAATAAAAGTCGAGGCCAACGAGGTCAAGTCGCGGGGCGATCTGTTCTCTGGACTGAGCCCAGACACGACACCAGATTCGGAGCATTCGTGGACAGTGTACATCGACACGGAGTACACCCCACAGTCAAAATATACGATGTTTAAGACGACGGTGAGAGATCAATATTCCGCGGCGCGGGAGCGCGTGCTACCGAAAGAACTACCGATGGCCGCGCCGGTTGAGGTGTTACTGTATAACCACAAAGACCAGATAACGGAGGGAAGTCTCACGAACGTGGTGTTCTACCGCAACGGCGAGTGGGTCACACCGTCGAGTAACGCAATTGGCGGGCTGCGAGGTGCAGTGAAGGCAGAGCTTCTGGACAGGGGCCTGATACGGGATATGAGGGATGATGAGGCGGTGTTGAAGCATAGCATTATCGACGGAGAGAAGGTCTTGCTCATGAATGGCATTCAAGGAGTCGTTGCGGGATATGTGCGGTTAGGGCAGTACCGTGTTTAAAAGGAGTATTATTTGGCCTGTTTCAAGGTATACATGTATATTACTGGTGTCTTTGAATAATTGTAGTATTATGCTTGCCATTATCATACGTTCAAATAATCATTACCTACTACTATTCGTCGCCTACTTTTGAGGATCGCAAAGCGCACATTATACAAAATCCATATTCTTCCATTAACTTTAATCATAGAATGGATACGACGCACCATCACCTCGTGGATCGCTGCCTGCACTGTGAACAGTAATTCCGCTGTCCAATTTCGTCAGTTTGATGAACTGACCACGTCCGAAAAGCGGGTCATATCTCTTCTGCCACGTGATCTCGTGTCCGAGCTTCTTGAGCTCCTCGACGACCTCGGGCGAGATCTCGGCCTCAACATTCACGTTCGTGAGAGTGACGCCGTCGACGACGCGGCCAGGGGTGATGCACACGCGGGGAACGTCAAGAGACTTTTGCGGATCGAGACCGAAGATAGTATGGTTGAGCAGTACCTGGAGGTGGCCCTGGGGTTGCATGAAGCCGCCCATGACACCATAAGTCGCGTAGATCGCACCATCCTTGGTTAGCATTGCAGGGATGATAGTATGGTAGGGTCTGAAAACTCTGGTTAGCGAACATTCGAAGGCAATTACATTGAATAAATCACAAACCTCTTGCCGCCCTCAAGCGCATTCAGCGCGGTCTTGTCGAGCACAAAGTTGACACCACGGTTCTGCAGCGGGAATCCCGAGTCCTCAGGTACGATACCGGTACCAAACAGTCCAGCGACGGAGTTAATGAACGAGACAGCATTGCCATCCTTGTCGGTCACGGATAGATACACAGTGTCAGACTCGTTGGCAGTCTTAGGGAGACCGGGAGCATATTGCGGATTAGCCTTCTTGGGATCAAACTCCTTAGATCGCTTTTTCAGGTACTCCTTGCTAAGGAGTTGCTCAACGGGAACCTTGACGCGCAGCGGGTCAGCAACGTACTCCTCACCATCACGGAACGCCATTTTCAGAGCCTCGATGATCATATGGAGATACTCCGTCGAGTTGAGATCCCATTCTTCAGGGGGGGGGACTGCCTTGTCCTCAATCAGCTCACGGATGACACCCACAGCAAGCTGGGCAAGAATACCCTGGCCAGAAGGCGGGCACTCCCACAGAGTGAGTCCGTTGAAGTCAATGGAGATGGGGTCGACGAAAGTCGAAGTGTGGTTCTTCAGGTCCTCGAGAGTCATGACGCCGCCCTTCTCCTGGATAACCTTGACGATGCGCTCCGCGACAACACCCTCATAGAAACCTTTCTTGCCGTGCTTGGCGACCTCCTTGTATGTGTCGGCAAGTTTCTTATTGATCCATAGATCACCGGCCTTCGGTGTAGTTCCATCAGGCATGAGCATGTCTTTGCCGTTCTCGGAGTTGGACGTGATGATCTTGTAACCACGGTACCAGAGTCCAGCGGAGATCTCGCTGATGGGAGCACCGAACTCCGCAAATTCAATAGCAGGCGCGAGCGCATCGGCGATCGTGATCTTGCCGGAACCCCAAGCCTCCATGGCGTCGACCCACCCGGCGACACCACCGGGGACGGTAACACAGTGGACGGAGTTAGGTGGCAGCTTGTTGCCGGTGATGCCCTTCTCAGCCAACAGGTCGATGTTCAGGGCAGCAGGCGCACGACCAGATCCATTAATGGCCTTCAGTGTGTTGTCCTTCGCATTGTGGTAAAGCGCGAACATATCACCAGCGGGGGAGACCATGGCCGGCTCGAGAAGCGTAAGAACTGCAGCTGTTGCGACGGCAGCATCCTATTATTTGTGAGCAATTAACTAATGAATTGAATAATGAGTATAATTAGGAAGAGCAATATGAGAAATCGTAATTGGAGAAATCATCACGTTGCACGTGAAGAACGTGCTACTTGGAGCCAATTCGACAACGCAATTGATCCTCAGTAGAGTTACTCTATACGTCTGAAAGACACATTGTGGCTAAGTATCATGTAGAAACCGATTGAGCTTGGAAAACTCAGTTACGGTTCGCAAATGTGCTCGAGGAAGAGTCATACCAACCATCCCATAACCAACGCCTACAAATCCCTCTCAAGACGCGCAAAGCATTTCAAAAAAAATTAGAATTAAAATTCACATACGACAGCATTTCCACCGGCCCTCAGGATCTTCAAACCAGCCGCTGCGGCCAAAGGCTGAGTGCACGAGACAATTCCCCTGGTCGAGTGGACAACTGACCGTCTCGAACTGAACTCTGTTTCACCGAATTAGTAAACCAATAACGCGCAACTCCAGGCTACATACTCAGCTCCTTAGAATCGTCAATTTCGAGAAATTCCTGATCGAGAGACATGCTCATAACTTGCACAGTCGAATGAAAGGGGCGACGAGAACGAGAATTAAACGGAGGGGCGACGAGAATTAATCCTTGCAAGTCTCGGGTTGCCGGGTTAGCGCCTCACAGAAGCAATCGTCAGCTGAAAGAAAAGTTTCAGCGAGAAGAAAGTTCAATTTTAGACCGTCAAGATCGGGCCTACAGCGTCGCACGAAAAAATCCCTTGCGATAAGAGATCGAGAGCACAGGTCAGATCACAAATCGGTCACGAAATCAGCACGTTAAGGGTTTAAATTCTAAAGTTACTACATGTGGAAGTCATGGGCTTGTTCTTGATGTTCTATAGTTTGCTGAGATGTCAATTTAAAGCCAGAAGGTTTGATACAGATTGTCCGCGATACGCCATCGGATCCACAGTCAACAGGTTAGACTCGAAATACGTCGACAAGTTACTCAATTCGACTTGCCAACGAATATAATGGAGATAAGAGGGCACATGAGATATGTCTTGTAATGTTGTGAGATACCCTCCGCATTCTGCAGATGTCGGAAACCTTTTCAACTGCTTCCGAATTTGAGCCGTGCAGATTGAAGTAAGGCATATCCTGTCGTTTGGTTATATTCATCCATCTTCTCTTTTTCGGCGCCTTTGCCTTTTGTTCGTCTTCAGAAATAAATGGCTATGTCCTCTCACGATTCTGCCCCGAGTGCTTTAACTGCTCGACCGAGTTCTCCTCTCGCATGCCTAGCTCCCACCTTGTTGACAGGACTCTTATGAGTCCCAACTCCGAGCATAGTCAATCGAGAGTTGCAATATCCAACAATATCCAATTAAGCAGATCGTGAATACACGAATATTAGTAATAAATTAATTTCCGTAGTTGTGAAATGCTGGATGTTGAGAGTGAGAGTCGATGTAGAGTACAGTACATTTGAAACGAAGCAGCATCCAGACTGCGTCGTGTCAAGTTCGCAGCCGTCGCGCGAGGCGTAAACGTCGAACAAAACAGTGACCGCGAGCACAGCGAGAGACCATCAGCAACAAAACAAGCAGCCAGCAACGCTCTAGATTGTTATATTGTACATTATATTCCGTGAATCGGTGTCATCGAATTATATCTCAATTGCGACACAAGTGATTGAGAGGCACGGATACACACGGTAGCATCAGCTCTATCCCTGTGATAACATGTCGCTACAGCATCCCTCCTCGACACCGGGTACTTCCAAAAGTTTAACACTGCGTGATCGGCAGATTGGTGGGTTCATGGTATTTATTATATGAATTAGCATATTCTAACTTGAATCAATTGTCAGCTGCTATCGAGCGATTTCTGAACTTGAACAAGGACAAGGACAAGTCTACAGCTCCATCTGGCGAAGGAACTACAAATGGGACAGATGGCGCGACTGCGAATGGGGATGATCCGATATGGAAGGTTTTGATCTTTGATAAGTTCGGACAGGATATCATATCGAGTGTGCTGCGGGTCAATGACCTGTTTCAGGTGTGCATAGTTCTGATTAAGGGAGAGTCGATCTAAGCTGACTTGTCTATAGAACGGAATAACAGTCCATATGTATGAAAAACATTCATACGTCGGGATTCTTCTACTGACTGATCTAGGCTCCTGAACTCGGAGAGATACCCGATCCCTGACGTTCCCGCGGTCTACTTCGTTTCACCCACAGCCGAAAGCATCAAGCGCATCTCACAAGATCTCCACAACAGCCTCTATGAATCCGTTTACGTCAATTTCCTCTCGTCCATCCCGCGCTCGCTGCTCGAAGAGTTTGCCTCGCAGTGCATCAACACCGCGACTTTGGTCTCTCAGGTCTACGACCAGTACCTCAATTTCATTGTTACCGAGCCAGATTCCTTCAGTTTAGCGATGGACAAAGTGTACTCGACTCTAGCTAGCCCGAAGGTGAAGGATGAGGATATTGAGGCGATTATCGACAAGGTCGTGATGGGATTATTCTCCGTCATTGTGACAATGGGACAGATACCAATCATTCGCAGTCCCAGAGGAAACGCCGCTGAGATGATTGCGCAGAAGCTCGATCAAAAGCTGAGGGATTTTGTGATCAATTCACGGGATAGCACATTTAATACTCCATCGCCAAATTTGCAGCGGCCAGGTAAGGAGGACGATCTTTCCTGGTGATTTATCTCGCTGACGATGTCTAGTGCTCGTGATCTTCGACCGTAACGTCGATCTCGTGCCAATGCTCTCACACTCATGGACGTATCAGTGTCTAATCCATGACGTCCTCGACATGCGACTAAACCGAATCCGGGTCGACAGTGATGATGGCAATGGCGTCGTTACAAAAAAGGGCTACGATCTGGATCCGAAAGATTTCTTCTGGGCTCGCAACTCCGCTGTTCCTTTTCCACAAGTCGCAGAGGATATCGATGCCGAGCTCACGCGATATAAACAAGACACTAGCGAGATCACCGCTGCCACAGGCGTCAACTCGATCGAGGATGTCAACCAGCTCGATCTTAACGCAAATGCGCAACATCTCAAATCCGCAATCACCGCGCTGCCCGAGCTAACAGCCCGGAAACAGACGCTCGACATGCACATGAACATCGCAACCGCACTACTTAAAGGTATCAAAGACCGCGGACTTGATAGCTTCTTCCAGATGGAAGAGAATGTCACCCGCCAGTCTAAGCAGGCTATTTTGGAAGCCATAAATGACCCTGAGCGGTCAAATCCAACCGATAAACTCCGCCTCTTCATCATATACTACATTTCTCTCGACACAGCGATCTCACCCGCCGATATGTCTGAATTTGAGCACGCACTTGTGGCTGCCGGATGTGATCTCGCAGCTTTGACTTACATTAAGCGCGTGCGTGAGATAACGCGCATGACTATGATGACTAGTGTACCTTCTGCCTCGAGTGGCCAGCAGGGACAGTCAGTTGCGGGAGCTTCTGCAGACAACATTCTTCGAGGATTCAGCAGCATTTCAAATCGTCTGACCGGCAGGCTGAAAGATGGTGGTTTGTCTGGAGGGTTCGAAAACCTGATTTCAGGAGTGAAGAATTTCCTACCGTCGCGGAAGGATCTTACCATCACGCGACTAGTGGAGGGAATAATGGAGCCGGGTGCAGGCGGATCGTCGGTGGCTACGACGGAGGATTATTTGTACTTTGATCCGCGAATGGCACGAGGCGCGTTAACGAGACCTCCACCGCGGAATAGGACCAGTTGCTCCGAAGCCATTGTTTTTTCTGTCGGTGGTGGAAATTTCCTCGAGTATGGTAACTTACAAGAGTTTGCAAAGAGAACTGGGAAGAGGGTCGTATATGGAAGTACTGCTCTTGTCACGCCAAAGCAGTTTCTTGACGAGCTGGCAGAATTGAGTACTGCGTGATGTAGCCGGGCTTTAAAAGTTGGTTAAAAGACGTGTGACGATAGATTTCTTTCCTTTTGAGTCCCAGTTCGACATTACTACTAATAGTGTTATGCTTAATGTTTTCTATATTAGGTCTAAATCATCACATATATATAGTAATCCAATCGTACAGCACATAAAAACCTTATTCTAAACATATTCATCATCGTACACACTTCGTCATATCTACAATCTAGTTCTCCAACGCCAAGTTCTTGACTTCCTCCTTTTTCGCCCATTCGGCAATTTTATCTAACATTTGATCCAACGCGACGCCTGTCATGCATCCTTCCAAATCGTACAAACTATATCCGCATCTGTGATCTGTGACCCTATTTTGCGGATAATTATATGTCCGCAGCTTATCCGACCTGTCCGTAGTCGTAACCTGACTCGACCTTGCCTGCCTCTCCTTCGCGACTGTCTCCGAATGTTCCTTCTCTGCCAGCCTGGCCCTCAGAATCATGAAAGCTTTCGCCTTGTTCTTATGCTGCGACCTATTATCTTGCATCGACACGACAATCCCCGTCGGCAAATGCGTCAATCTCACAGCTGAATCCGTCGTATTAACGTGCTGTCCGCCCGCGCCTCGCGCTCGCATAACGTCAATCCTCACCTCCCCGGGGGCGAACGTCCGCTCCGCATCCCCCCCTTCTGCATCACTCTCCGTCTGCGGCAGCACCACCACCGCAGCTGTCGAAGTATGCACCCTACCTTTCGCCTCGGTTTCGGGAATCCGTTGGACCCGGTGCACACCCCCTTCGAACATCAGCCGCTCATATGCGCCTTGCTGCTCCACCACCAATATACCTTCCGTGATGCCCTCGCCTGTCCCCGATGGCGATGACGCCGCGATCGAGAACTTCCATTTGTGGACTTGGCAGTACGAGATGTACATCTCCATCAAGTTCTTTGTGAAAATCGCGGCCTCCGCGCCTCCGATTCCGGGGCGGAATTCGAGGATGCAGGGGTATGCCGCGAACGGGTGCTGCGGTATGAGGAGCTCCTGGATCTTTCCATTCTCCGTCAAAAGCTGAGCTCGAACATCGAGCAATTCTTGTGCCGCATCGTCTTTTAGTTCTGCGGCATCTGGTGAGGGGTCGGAGAGGAGGGCGTGGAGGTCTGAGATGCTGGCGATGAGTGTGTCGTATGTCTGTAAGTGAAAGACGAGCTGCTCGAGCCGGGCTTGTTTGAGTGCTTTGGCAGAGTCGTAGGATTCGGAAAGGGAAGACGAGAGGGCCGCATGTTCAGTTTGCAGAGCGCGAGCGCGGGCGAGCAGGGGTGCCGGAAGAGTGTAGTCTTGATCGGTGGGAGAGGCTGTTTCCGTTAGCGAAAGCAACAGGAGTCTCGGGAAATGATATGCCACTTACGACTATTAGCAGTTTCTGTGCTCAAATATTTTGGGAAGTCCCGACACAGCGGAAGCGTCTGAGGTCGGCCACGAGGAGGTAGGAACGTGCGGGGATCTCTAAGATGTTGCACAACCGCCCTTCGGAGGAGGACTGTAGAAATTCGCATTGCTACAACAATATCTCCCGTTGTGTCGACATCTCCAGTGAACAATTGCTGAAGAATCAGTCCCGTTGACCGTGAGCAGAATCAGGTATATCTCGATGTCACGTCTCACGTCTCGAGGCTGTCTCCACTATGAAAATAATGAACTCCCAACTATCGCGAACTTTTCGCAGAGCCAAAAAAAAAATTTGGACACGCCCCAAATGTCGAGTTCGCTTTAAGCACTAGCATTAAACAGTGTCCTTTGAAGTACCTTTATTGGTCTTCATATGAATTTAAGACTAATTACCTCTACACGACTTCCTTTATTACTTGAAAGTAGCTACATCACTCGAAGATCAGGTAAATCATTGCAGTCTAACCTTCGCATATATCTGATTTACAGTTCCTTTTCGCAGCGTCTACCATGTCCACCCCCACATCCGAGCCGCCCCTCAAAAGGCCTCGTCTTGTTGCTTCCCCATCCACATGCGCAACTCCCGAAACCACTCCCTCTGCCGACCGCGGTATCACCGAACTCGATGTCGGCATCACCGAGTACCTCGGCATCCATGGTGGCTTCCGTGGTGTCCTAAAGCAGCGGTACACCGATTTTCTCGTCAACGAAGTTACCCCCGATGGCGAAGTCGTCCACGTGAAGCATATCCCGGAGCAACCGCCCTCGAAGCCGCGGGAGACTCAGTTTGAGAGGAAGAAACGGCAAGAAGAGCAACAGCAGGAAGTGGCCCCCAAAGAAATCGAAATTGATGCGGACGCTGAGGCGGAATTGGAAGAGATATTAGGCGAGGAATGTCGGGCTAAGTGTAGAGAGATTGTGAAGACGGGAGGGACATACGAGAGCTCTGTATCGATTGACGATAAAGATAGACGGGGTGCAGTGCATGGGTTGATCAGGAAGGCGTATAAGGGGTTACTTGAATCAAAGACTACGGAGGAGAATACTTTTCAGATAAGGAAATTTCATGCTGCGACGGCCCGGAGACGCGGTGGGAAGAATCATCGGGGGATTGCAGGCGAGGACGACGGACAGGCACAGGGCGTGGATAAACTCGTTCTGGCCGAAGCCGGGAAGAAGGCTCAATTTACGCATTTCACGATATACAAGGAGAATCGGGAGACTATGGAGGTTTGCCGCCTTATTTACAAGTATCTCCGCAAGACGCCCAAGAGTGTCACCGTTGCGGGTACGAAGGACAGACGAGGTGTGACAGTTCAGCGAGCGTCGATCCACCAGACTCCGGTCGAGAGACTTGTCTCTCTGAATAAAGCGTTCCGAGAAATCGTACTCACCGACTTCAAATACGAAAACGACCGTCTACAGCTCGGGGAGCTAAAAGGTAACGAGTTTCTTATCACCATCCGCGACGTCAACATCGCCGACTCCACCGCCCACCCCGAAACGGCGGTCGTGACTGCCTTGTCCTCTTTGAAAGAAACTGGCTTCATCAACTATTTCGGCATGCAGCGATTCGGTACTCATAGTGTCTCCACCCACTCCGTCGGTATTCTCCTCCTCCAAGGACACTACTCCGCCGCCGCACAGCTCCTCCTCAGCCCGCAATCCCTCGCCCTCCCAGAGAGTATCTCTGCTCGCGAGCAATACGCCCTCATGCCCGACGACCCGTCGGCGGTGCTGAAGCTGATGCCGCGGTCATGTGCGGCTGAGTGTGCGATCCTGCGAGGGTTGGAGAAAAATCCAAAGGACTGGCTTGGTGCGATCATGCAGATTCCGCGGAATTTGCGATTGATGTACGTGCACGCGTATCAAAGCTATGTTTGGAACTGCGTCGTGTCTGAGCGGATTCGGAAATTTGGAGTTCGGGTTGTCGCAGGCGATTTGGTTATTGACGGCAAGGAGGACGAAGCGGCCGCTGAGATGGCTGAGGAGGAATTTGAGGAGGACGTACTTGATGCATCGTCATCTCGGTTTGTTCGAGCGAGGCCGATCACCGATGATGAACTCGCATCTGGCAAATTCACAATTTTCGACGTCGTTATGCCCACGCCCGGATTCGACGTCACTTATCCCTCCCACCCGAATCTATACTCCGTCTATGAAACCGTCATGGCAAAGGATGGGCTGGATCCCAAGAACATGCGGCGAAGTGTGAAAGAATTTTCACTTTCCGGGGCGTACAGGCATGTACTGTCTAGCCCTGACGGCGTGGAGTGGTGGTGTCGGAGGTATAGCGATCCGGTGCAGCAGATGGTGAGGACGGACCTGGAACTATTGAAGGGCAACAAAGAAGGGGGGAAGAAGCCGGATAGGGTGCTTTCGCAGGAGGAGGTGCCTGAGGGGGAGAAGTTCGCGGTTGTATTGAAGTTGAAGTTGGGGACGTCGCAGTACGCTACAATGGCGTTGCGGTAAGTAAATATGTGGTGCATATATATGGACTAATTCTAACGAGATGGCAGGGAGGTCATGAAACTGGAAACTTCGCGTAGGGGAGACATGCTTGATGTCCGTATCTTTGGCACGCGAGGTGGGAAGTCATTGACATCCGGCGAATTCTCCGCGATTGATTCGTCCGAGAAAAGGACCGAAGAGTTGCAGGATGCTGGGCTGTTGGCGGTAGCGATTGACGGATGAGACTTAGCGATTCATTTTAAATGGAGGAGCAAGAGGATTGGGATAATAAAGATTGGTTTTGTAGAACAAAAGTTTTGAGCATAAAGTTTTTGCTCTCGGGATTTGCTGAATTGAGATAGACTGAAAGAATTAGGATCTCTATGACTCGATCACTCATAAGGCGTAGAGTAATCTATATATTATCTTAGGGATTACTACAGTCAATATTCACTTCGATATGTCACTTATTTTTGAACTGCCAGTCCTTTTATCACAAATCAGTTGAAACCCAAACGTATATAAAACACTAGAGTATTCTGCCAAAAACGCCTCTTAACTCCTGCCGATTGCCAATATTACTCGAAATACCTTGCTCAAGGATGCCACCCATCACAGCTCTAAAAGCATCGATGTGACCCACGCATCGCCATCTCCACCAGCACCAACCGCCGCCACGAAGTTCTTATCCTGAGGTCCGAATTCTGGAACGACTGCAGTAAGGTCCGGAACTGCCGACAGCACTAACGATGATGGCGCTTGGTCAGCCAGAACGGGGCTCGATGAGGCTGTGAGTGAAAAACCATCAGAAGCAGGCGACGGAACCAGGGAAGGGACGTCCGCGAGAGATGAGCTGGTGCCCGTGATGACGACGTCGGATGTATATGACGTTGATATCGATTGGAAGAAAACAGGGCGGAGGGATGTGAGATCGACACCAGGCGAGGGAAGGAGAGTAGCGGTATATGCTGACACGTTGTTGTCGAGGAATGAATAATCCATTGCTGATGATGATGCGGCTGCTGTTTCAGACAAACCAACGAACTCTTCTTGAGTTCCTACTTCTTGCTGCTGCATTTCCTCTCGACGCTCCATGGACTCGCCCGGAATCGGGCCATCATCCTCACTCTCTGACAACTCACCATCCTCAATATCACCCTCACCAACCTCACTTACACTAAGCTCGATCTCCGCGCCACTAGCTTCCCTCGCCATTCCCTCAGCGCACAACCGCTCCAATACCTTATTAATGCTTATTCTCTCCTCTGCGTCCAATAGCCCGCGTACGCCGTCCCCTCTATTCACTCGCTGCACCAGCACCTCAATGCCTTGCTGCAGCATCTTGATCCGGTTTTCGAGTAGTTCGACGTACGAGCAAGAGTAGAACTTAGGGCCTCGGGAACGCTTGCGATCTGTGAATACACATATTTTGTCGTCGGTCAGACAGCGGGAACAAGGTTTACGGCCATCGCATTTGGATTTCTTAATGCTGGGAAAGTTAGTGTGCTCTGTCACGACGGTTTAGAAGGTCAAGACGTACCGGCACGAGTCGCATGCCTTGCCGACGCGTTTGCGGGAACCATAGCCGGTAAGGGACGAAGATGATGTTGAGGAGTTTGCAGCAGAGACGGAGGCGACTGAGATAGGGAATGTGCTGAAGCGCAATTGAGCCGCGTGGACGGTCTGCGATGAGACGTGTGGCGCAGTGCCAGAGGGCGCAGGGGAAGCAGCAAGCAATTGTGAGGCGACCATGGCGCGGATAGCAGCGACGATGGAGACAGTGAATTGGATCTGCAGGTGGGGACTCCAGGAAGATAATAAATACTTCCAGGTTTCAAGTCCGGGCTGGATAAGGACATACAAGCATATTGTCGCAGCTGCAGGGTACGGCCATTTCGGCGCCATCGACAACGCTCGAAGAAAGATATAGCGCCCCTTACGACCAGTGTGGTCTTTAAGCCCAATTGGGCTGTTGCCGAGCTCTCGGCCGATGAAGCCGTACCTGCGATTGACTCGCTTCGACGGACTCGCTATTGTTTTTCCGAAGGTTTTAACTTCGTGAATTTGGTCCTAGCACGCTAGCACGTATTTAAACTTTGGAAGGGGAGGACGCAGTTCTGCAGCCAACACCGGTCCGATAGAACAATGTCATAGCGAATAAGTTCAAACAGAGCAACTAATTAAGCGACGAAATATTATTGCCATTTCTGGTGTGGTTTATCGACTCTAAAGGACAACATGATCTAGAGCAAAATCTGAAGGCAATAAGAGTGGGCTATCGCAGCTACTAAAAATTTGTATATCGAATATAAGCAAGTTCCGTTGCAACATTTCTTATATTGAATTCTACTGTGCACATTTTCACCTTGGACCATGGAGGTGGGGGTGGGCCCATTGAGGTCTCTAACCTCGGGGTACAATTTCGACATCCAAAGATAAGTTCAATTTGGGTCTAAATTTCGAGCGAATCCCAACGGAAGAGAGCATACGCATTCTTAAAAAGCAGTCGTAGCGTACGAGTCAGTCGCGGTTTGACAGGTGTCGTGACGTCAAATTCATGGACGGCGCCCCGACTTTAAGCGCGATCTTAAAAATAGCATTGTTTACGATACGCGAGCTCGGGCAAAGTATCATGGACGCCAGAGCCGTATGCAGCATCGGGCGCGTATCAAGACCATTCAGTTCGATGACTTTTGCGAGGTCGGTGGGAACCTCTGCAATCGAGGGACAACCAGCGACTTCTGAAATTGGTAAACCGGCCATCCCGCGTCCCCCTCCAGTACAAGAGTGTTTGACCCCGTCGAGCCGCTGAAATAGTGGGATCCACTCTGCAGTTTGCATCATACCGCCATCCGTCGTCAGATAAGTGACTCGCAAGTCATACTATCCATGACAAAGATCCATCAAAATCTGAGCCAATCATGCTGCAGGAATCACGGTTGTATAAATAAACTTTTAGAATTAGGAATTGACGCCGTGCGGCTCAATTTGGCTCTAACTTTTGCATCCGTTCACCCCCAGGATCTTCGATTCGTAACGTACCAGGCACGTTTTGGAGCCAGAAAAATGTAGATAAGGTTCTACTGATGGCTTTCAATTACAGTATTGGCTGGCCCTGAAGCAAGGAGAGCAAACAATTGGATACTGAGAAGGCATCTAACATTTCATTTCAACACTCAGTCAACAGAGCCCGAAACAGATAAGGTATTCCGGGAAGCGAACTCATCTGGACTTTTCCGCGTATTGTTTCATACTGACCAGTACACACACTGAGTGTTGTGATATATTGCTACTAGTCAGCCGCCGTGGTGCCTCGTTATCGACTCAAGCAGGCAGACAAAGAACAGAAAATAGAAGATGGCGCCATTCATTTCCAAGCATGTTCAGCAATGGAATAACCGAAGTTAAGAGTAAAAAGCCACAGGAACCGTAGTAGTCCAATAGGATGAAGACGACCCGTAATTAAAATCGGTCTCAACGGATATTTCCGGCGTACCTTAACAAAAGAAGCCGTGGCCGGAGATCTCCCGTTTTGGACTTCCCTATAGTGCAATAGGACCTGGACTGTGGCTCTAATGCTTGCGATGGTCGGAGTGCCTTGGTTGGTCTGTTAACAAGGGTATTTTATAGATAGTCTTGCTCTATGAATTTGCTCAGTGACCTAGTCTGCCTCACGTAGTTTTGTCTGCAGAAAGGAGCAATTGCAAATGTTCATCGAAGCCGCAAGTCTATGCACAAACATGTGAGTTTCGATGTCAATAATGCCCTTCTGGATGCTGCACCGAAAGCGGAAGGTATATGCTGTTTCAAGTTTTCTGGTGGTGATGACACAAGCGATGAATGGAATACCGTTAGTGGGGCACCGAGTATCTAGATGCAAGGTACATCTTATTAAGTTAAGCATATACGAAGAGATAGTTCTTTGTTCGCGTCACCGCGGAGGTCGACGATTGGACCGTGGTTGCGGGGAGGATAGGCGCAAGAAACCTAAGACGACACCATTATGAGCCACTCTTCCACAGGAAATCTAAGTAAGAATGATATAGTGAGTTGTCATCTACATCTGGCTACCAGTTGTTTTCAAAGTTTTATCTCCAAAGAATATCATTTGAGGCCAATAACTCGTTTCCGTCTTATAGAAGGTACCGGAACCTCGCGAAACATAACGTCAAATTCAGCGCCACGTGTTCAGCGTTGACCATTGTTAATCCTTCCTATTCCAGGCACACAATCCTGCTCAACTTCAGCCGCCCCCGCAGCGGCCATTCGCGTTCTTAGCAAAGCCTGACTCACCACTGAATAAGCACAACGTTGAAACTTAAACAGGCGGCGCTACTTGGAGACAATGCGATCAGGTACAAGCTATTCTGGTATCATTATCTTAATGTTCTCTGATTGCTTTCCATCTTCTTCAGTTATGAAGCTCGCTGCGATATTTCAAAAATCTTCGATTGGCCAACTCAGCATCTGAGCTTAATTTTCTCGGAAAAGAAATGTTGCAAAGGCTTTGCGAGTTTATCACGGTTTTCGCGCCATCCCACATTCTATCTTACGTCCATAAAATACGCCAATTCATCGTTTTAAGCTATTCTAAACCATTCATCCCCGTATAATTAAGAGCCAAATCATATTCTAATATGTTACAATATTATTTCTAAAAACGCCTCTAAACTCCTGCCTATTGTAAATGTTATCCCAATTCCTTCCTTCGTCAATGCCGCCATATTCATATCTCCAAAAAGAGCGATGTGAGCCATGCCCCGCCATCGCCAGCACCAGCCGTCAATAAAGTCATAGCCAGTGGATTGAATTCCGAAGCAGTAGCGAGATTATGTACTGCCGATAGGACGAATGCAGAAGGCGCCAGGTCAGCCAAGTGGGGACTCGGCGATGCTGTACCTGATACAATGGCCGGTGATGGGGCCAAGGAGGTGATGCCGGAAGAGAGAAAAACCGGTGACGATGTCAGACGGATATGGGTCTGGTATCGATTGCAAGAGGGAGGTTGCGAGAGTATTCAGGTCGAAACGCTCAGTGGGAGCAAGTGTAGCGTTATAAGCTGATACGGTGTTAAAATCTTCTGAAGCTATGAGTGTTTCGGCTAATTCAACGGCCCGCTCTTGCGTCGGTCCTTCCCGCTGCCGCACGTCCTCTGGCCACTCCAAGGGCTCACTGTAAATCCCGCTATCATCTTCACTCTCAATGGCCCCTTCATCCTCAGCATCACTCTGACCAAACTCACTTCCAGGCATCTCCGTCTCCGCCCCGTTGCCTACTCTCTCAACGCACAACCGGCTCAACACTGTATTAATATTGATCTTTCCCTCCGCATCCAATAGTCCGATAGCGTCATCCCCTCTATTCACTCGCTGCACCATCACCTCAATACCTTGTCGCAACATCTTTATACGGGCCTCTAGTAGCGCGACATACGAGCCCGAGTATAATTTGGCGTCGCGGAACTTCTTGCGGTCTGTGAACACGCAAATTTTGTCGTCTGCAAGACAGCGGGAACAGGGTTTGCGGCCATCACATTTGGATTTCTTAATGCTGGGAGAAGTTAGTGTGCAGTCAAGACAGGTACAACGGCAATGGATACCGGCACGAGCCACATGCCTTGCCTACGCGCTTGCGGGGGCAGAAGTCATTAAAGCCGGGGGACGAAGATGACGATGAGGCAGCTTCGGCCGCGACAGAGGCGGCCGAGATGGGTAATGAGGTGACGCGCATTTGGGTAGGGTCGACGACCTGAGGAGATACTAGCGCTGCAGCGAACTTGAGATCGGGGGAAACAGCGTATACGAGTCGACAATAACGGGAACGATACTGACGATTAAAGAGAGCGAGGAAGAGGCTCGGAAATGGGGCAATTCCACAAAGATTATATGGGAATAGTGCGGTTTAAATCGGGCAGGATGTGGACACAAAATTGGAAGGTTCCTCGTCGCAGACTGCGTCATGTACCTAAGAAATATCTTGCAGACAATCCTCAGCGGTCCCTCAGAATAACCGGCCAGTGCGAAAGACATGGCCACCGAGATCCCACCGGGAATATCGCGACCCGTACGTAGTACCCCTCGCCATCGATTCGTGTGGGCGAATTGGCCGATATCTCCGAGGGCTTGACAAGTCAATTTGCATAAGTTGGCACAGCGAGTATTTAGACTTTCCACGTTGTAGCATATGGATGAACAGCATGACGCAACAGTGCAGGCGCGTCCTCCACGTCTCTCTCTGCAAGCAATTCGGTTCAATCGTGTATTTGAAAATCATTCAATTCTCCCGTTTGGTTGAAGTTTGAAAGTCCATACCGCATTGTGACGTATCCCTCGCTCATTTTCTTGCCTGGCCCGGGTACAGTTGTGGCATCCGTCGGCTTGCCGAGGGTTTGACAGATGCCCTGACGTCATGACACCGTTGGAACACTTTCAAGAACCGATGCAGCGACAGTGCTCGCGTTCTAAAATAGCATTTTCGATAAGGCTTAGTGACGGCATTGGTCTCACGGATGGTATCCTCGCCTAAAGCTTAACTTGATTTGTTTGAGTTATACTTCCGTCAAAGTTCTAGAACTGTCCTCTTGATCGTTTTTATCTTCCGTGAAGAAGCGATCAAGTCGTTTGTCCTTAGATTTCGCATTGTGCGGTAATTTGCGGAGCCCGACCCTTACCTGTCGTTGCATGTTGACGTCATGCAGAGAGACATTAGCAGTGGGTTTACTGGCAACTCTTCCGAAAATTAAACTTGTATCATTTACTGCCATCCAGCTGCTTGGACCGTTGACAGCCGCTTGCTTTAATGGTCAATGTCTCCCGCGACATCTCTGCTGCAAGGTGACGACAATGCTTGTTGCGTCCCCTTTCGATGACGATGACTATAATACTTATTTTAGATAAATAATGCCGCTTTCCCACATTTCTACAATGATTAATTTCTGTCGAGCAGTCGTTCACGTCATGCATCGTCAAGTCTATCCAAGAGTGAATTTCATCTGCTCTCTTCACTCCTCACTTCGGAAACGACAACCATGACCGCCTCATTGCCGGCGAGCAGGAGGCAGGTTCCTCGTTGTCCAGTTCTTCTTATAGAGCATGCTGATCTCTGGCTGATGATAAGATGCTACGTGAGACCGCCGATGCTCCGCACTTGGGTCAAGTCGACACCGCCACCACTAGGGGTCTCTATCCCGTCGAGACTATCGAGTCATTGCAGCATCGACTTTCTCACATAGCTACCACGGATGTGAGCTTTCCCGTGTCCACAGAGAACGAGTAGCAAGCTATATTTCCGGAGGAATACAACCTGGAAACAGAGACTGGTTTGGCTCCAGTGGCGTCCCTATATTCCGTTAGGCATGTACCCACATCACAACCACCAACTGATAGTCAAGAGAGATCGAATGAAATCGAGTATGTGACATCCAAATTGGGGATCCGGAGAATCCTATGGTATGCAGTATTACGATTTCTATTCTTTTATTCTGCCCACTCACTCTCGCAGAACTGCCCCGATGGTGGAAATGGACAGTGACAATCAAGCTATCAATGCTTGTAGTTGCCGTCGCGTTTGGCTTCTCATGCGTTACTGGTGGTCTCATTCTCATCCAAGATAAACACGACTTGAGCCTCGAAGTCGCTATCCTCACATGTTCCATCATGGTCATTGGTTTCGCTGTGATTGGCTTGGTCACACTTTATCGGAACAGTATGGTCAGTGACCTATATACTTCATCTGGCTCGCTCTCTACACCATCTTCAACATCCCGTGGGCACTTTCGCCCAACATCGGCGTTCTTCTGACTCGCCGCTTTATACGTATTCTCATAGTCTGGACTTGTGCTCGCGGGCGGCACCATTGCAGATATTTGGGATATCGAGCATCGAGGAAATGCGATTGCTTACTTTGCTGCGGCACCGTACTGTGGTCCAGTAATTGGTCCTCTTGTCTGCGGGATATATACACGAATCGACTGGAGATAATTTCTGGGTGTATATGGGATTTGCGGGAATTATGTGGATTCTGATTTCTGCTATTCGAGAAACGTAAGTTAATGTTTCTCTTGGTCGCGAACTACAGAATTGTGTTAGACCATGGTCAGATATGCACCGACAATCCTAAAGTCTTTGAGCAAGTACGACGCACTCGTCGGCGAGTCCGTTCCGCGGCAAAATCCACCTTCGCTCGGTGATATCAGCACTTACGACAGGTCTGCCATCTTCTTCCCGCCAAACTAGTCAACAGCTCCACTGTTCCAGCTCCCAGAACCAAACCTGGGCGTCATTCTCTGGCGCCAACTCCGACCCCTTGACTCCCTACAGCGACACCACGAGGGACGTGGACCCTAATCCTTGTTGCCCTTTGTCACAGCCAGCATGGTACAACTTTACCGTGCTGTCTGTCCTCTGGACCAGAGTGCTGTCGAAGCGAGGTGCAGCCTTGTACGAACTCCGGAAGCGCATGCCAGGACAGAAGCACCACTTTTTGCACCACGCGCACGAGTCACACGGGACTCCGACCTCGAGAGCAACGGCGTTGCCGACTCAGACCCAGTCAGTTCAGGGTCAACCGCGACGATAGTGCTGGTGGATTCATGGTCCAGAGTGAGGGGGTGCTATAGAGCAAATGATTGCGACCGTGGCGGTAATAGTAGCGATGGGAGCGGTGTGTTGGACAGAGACTTGCACTTCGCCAGTTGAAGGCGATCGAAGCATCTTGTTTCTTTAGAATAGTAGCTAGAACTAAGTAGCATTCTGCCAGTCATAGATCGTACCTAAATGACAGAAAACAGAGGTGATACGTCCATCTCTTTCGTGGCCTGCAAAGCCGTCGACAACGAAAGTAATTCGTGCAAAGCAGTCGCCCGCGACGACCTACAGAGATTTTCTCAGCTTCTGTTTTTATGTGTTATTCTAATCCTAAATATTTTCTTTCAAATAGGAAAGCTAAACCTTGAACGTCCATACACCGGAAAACTAAAAAGGGATAATATCAAAAATGCCCTCGAAAAGTTTTGAAATGTCAAAAATGCCCTTTTTGCCCGTACCCTGGGTATCTAGTCTCCGCCGCTTGTACCCAAATCTCATCCCAAACTTAATTTCCTAAGATAATATAACTGTTAATTATGACCTAGAGGAGTGCCTGCCCATTATGCTACCCATAGTTGGAGATCAATTTCCAGATATCAGTGAGTATGAGGTCAGAACTATGCAGAACGAATGCTTCCCCGTTCGCCTAGATGTATGGACGTGTCCGTGTCGTCGATGGAGCTATCGCGGAGTACCTTGCGCTCATGCGTTGCGGCTATCACCACTTTTGCTCGATTAGACATATGCGATTTTGTCGACAAGAAGTTCAAGGTAGAAGCATTCGAAGCCACTTACCGGGCCAGCCGCCATGAGGTACCGCATCATATTGTTGGCCGCGAGAGCACTCGCGGTGGCCATTGCGGGGTAACACA
>PPJX02000131.1:0-43401 GCA_003705915.2 Lipomyces lipofer | reverse complement strand
ACACCCTCAGCATTTATTTTGGCTGCATTTAACAGAAGGGGGTGGGGAATAAAAATTACGACAAACCAGATTAAAATTTGGAATATAAAAAAAAAAAAAAAAAAAAAAAAAAAAAGAAAGAACGAAGCATATTTCGCCACTTCCATATTCCGATATAGAAGTTTACAATACCACCCAAACACCATCAGACCCCGATACCCGATCCCTGACGTAACCAATTCTCCATGTCCGTGTCCATGGTTATTTATCTCTTATGATATACCCTCGACCAACACCCTACAAACCAATCCTTTAACAATAAGTAAAAATAGGTCAATGAAAAGAAATAAAGAAAGGGTACTGTACCATTTCAGCAAATATCCGAGAGCTGCTTATACGCGCTCCCACGACGAAGTGAGGTCCTGGTGTGTGGACTCGGTCTCCGAAATATAAGGCGATCCGCTGATTCCGCTGGAGAGTGGCGAGTCAGGTGTTTCCTCAGTTCCAGGAGGACATCTGTCGTACTTCTCCATAGGAATAGTCCTGAAGAACCCTGCAGAGTCGGAGCCAGTAAGGCCAAGAACCCACTCAAGCGTCATTTCAGGAAGAATACCTCCAAGGACGTAGTACATATAGCTACCATTGCCAACAAACTGCGTGCGACGAAGCGCACCCTTATCGTCCGAGGTCAAGCAGTTGAAGATCGCAATATTCAACTCCTTGAGCGAGCTCCCAGAGGAACGGCGCGACGGACTAGCGGTCGCAGCGATCGAAGACGCGGTACCACTGATGGCACGAGAGGCCGTGCTGTAAGCTTTGCCATAGATGTGACGAATATTCTCCGGCCACGACAATACATCAGCACGAATCGCGTTATTCACGGACCTGCATGGGGACGTTGCAGGTGAATAGGAACGAGCATGCGAAGTCGTCGGCGATGCCGTGCCGTGCAAGGATGACGAAGGAGCCATGAATGGCGACGATGGTGCTGAAGAAAAGGACGAAGGGATAGGCACGGACATGTCGAACGAACCGAGACGCATGTGAATGAAAGGAACTCCCTGTGGGGCTAGCTCTCGCTGCATACACAACGCAAACGACGACAGAGCAGACGCCGTGACACACTCCGGTGCATGGAATGGTGGGCACAGAGATGGCAATATCGAAGGAGTGAGCATCAGGAAACGCGCATTATGTCTACGCACCAAAGGGATGAAACCCTGAGACAGGAGCGCAACAGAGCCGACAACTTTCGTATACAGAATATCGGACCAGTCATACGCACTGATGGACTCGACAGGGCCCGTCGGATAATAAAGATCAGGCAGAATAATCACACCTGCAAGGTGCTGCTGCCGATCGATCAGGTCGGCGAACTTATCGATGACCGCATTACACTCAATAGACTATAGTGGAATCATTAGTCTCGAACCCCTAGTCAACATATATATAAATCAAACACCATACATCTGGACTGGGCATGATCAACGGACGAATATCTGGACTATCCTCCTTCAAAACAAGATGTTCCTCGCCTGGTTGAACAGTCATGAACACGATGAATCCACGTCTCTCCAGGTCAGCCGCAATGATC
Organism: Lipomyces lipofer; assembly: GCA_003705915.2. NCBI lineage: Eukaryota > Fungi > Ascomycota > Lipomycetes > Lipomycetales > Lipomycetaceae > Lipomyces > Lipomyces lipofer. The sequence goes on along the minus strand of PPJX02000131.1, from coordinate 41,828 downwards.
TTCGCAATAGGCTCGCGTGGGGAGCTGGCAAGGACTACCACGAACTAACGTCAGCTCAAGCCCATACTAAAGTAAATTCCGAGAATGACGTACCAACCGCTTCAATTCTGGCTCCATTCGCAGCCTTACGTGCACGTCGCTTCCGTTTCTTTGCCTGTAGCTTACGCTGCGTGTATGCATAGCCAGCAAAAGCTGATCCAGTCACACCCAACATGATCACACTAAATAGCAACTTATGCTCGGCAATCCATGTCGTTGTTTTCTTCAGAGCAGAAGTAGGCGGCGGGGGCGGCGATGCTTGAGGCTGTTGGAGGACCACCTTCGGAAGATTGATGGATGGCAAGGACTCCACACCATTCATGATTTGCTCTTTCTGCGTGATCACCCACTCCGCGGCGGTTTGTACTTGCGAACTCTCAGAGATATCTTGGATCGTTTTCTGAATGAACTCTGTCGCTTGAATATTAATCGAATAGATCGCATCCATGATGAAGGCCATGGGATCGGGCGGGGGCGTAGTAGCCATCTTGGAATGCTATCACAGTCTCAAAAGACTCGAATGCGATTGGGAATTTGTATTGTCGGAGACGTACTAATAAGGTCAAATTTGATAGAAAGACGATTGCGAACGAGAATAACTAGTCAAAACTTAATCGAAAAGCGACTACTATTCTGCAGTGCAGATGGAATTGAGGGTAGAGATAGAAGAGACTGGTGGGGTGTTTTCGTGAAGCCGCATGGCGTGAGATATGTGACGTAAAGGCGCCAGCCCTTAAGGCTGCACTAAAGCATCTCTTTTACGTAGTTAACGAGAAAGATCGAAAACGTGATCAAGTTAACTTTATATGCCATCTACAAGACCTGAATAACAATAGTAACGTCATACGCATATCTCATGCTACGACATGTATTAGCATTTATTGAAGAAGTGGCATATCCGTGTTTGCTTATTCTAAAACCGCTGCATAGCATCTCGGTGCAACTCCCAACAGCCGAGTCCTTTGGAGCAGCGGCTCAACCCAAAGTACTCGCCCAATTGTAGTTGTGATAAATTCGTGACGCAGTCACATGAGTGTGAATCACATGAACTTCGGACAACCTCTATGATGAGTGGGCAAAAATCTCGGTGCCCATTTCCATCCCTGTCAATAATATTACAGTTCGCGTATAAATCAAATCAAACTGTATTTTTGTGTCCGATTATTATTAGCTGGCGTATATGAAACGTACAATGCAACAGATCAATAATTATGTACAAGACGCCTAGCACCTCGAGTCAATCTGTTACGTTCCCCACCCCATCTACCTCTCATCTCGATGTTAATCGCGTTTATGACCCTGCCGAAGACTCATTTCTCTTTCTGGATCTTTTACAAGAAGAGATTACATTTTTGCGTGACCGCTTTCTATCTCTGAACTCGCCATTGCCTCTCGTGCTCGAACTTGGTCTTGGAAGTGGAATCGTCACCACTTTCGTTCACAAACACATTCTCTCTGATGCGTTATTCCTTGGCACTGATATCAATCCATACGCGTGTGCTGCCTCCAAGCAAACTTCAACTGAGAACGGGGGGACGCGATATATTGATGTGTTGCGAACGAATCTATGGGATGGCATTCGCCCACGTTCTGTCGATATTCTCCTCTTCAATCCACCCTACGTACCGGACGAAGCTGTTCCGTCTTTAGAGGCTTCGATAAATTCTGATGATTGGCTTGATTTTGCACTGCTGGGCGGCGCAGATGGCATGCAAATCACAACAGAGGTTTTGAATCGACTAGATGAGATTCTTGATCCACAGAGAGCGGTAGCATATATACTGTTCTGCAGAAGGAATAAACCTACGGAGGTTGCCGAAGGCATGAAAAAGCGAGGTTGGATTGTCGAGATGGTGGGTGAGCAGAAAGCGGGGTGGGAAATTTTGAGTGTTTGGAAGTTCAGGAGGCAATGAATTTTCATATGGTTACAAGTTTGCATTAAAGCGGAGTTCGTGGGTGGGTTGTTGGAAGTAGCTATTCCTGAATCAAGATAATTTTGGTGAATAAATTTAGCATTTTGAACACACAATCAATAACATCTATTACGTCACAGATCTATACAAATGGTCGAAAACTGCAAACAAAATAACCAGAATACCATGAACTGCAGTCTCTCAGAAAAATGCATGAAACATACCTCCCTTGCAAGACAAATTAATAAGCTTTAGACAAAAAAAGAATCCATATCCAACGTACACCAATATCTTTCATGCAGTACCCTTATCGCATTCATTCTTTTACGCCGTCACATTTATCACACGGACTAATATACTATTGCACCAACAATTCAAACAAACAAATCAGAGTACACCTCATCTTCCAATGCCCGCATATCTGGAACACCAAGGGTGTATGCCCGCTCGTAACTCGCGATACTGAGATGACTGAAGAAAGCCTTGAGCTCAGAGATGTTGTTCAACTTCTGGCCCACAAGCATTGGTCGCCGCATAGTGACTTCCGTCAACGAGATCAACGAAGTGTCCTTGGATCTAAGTTAGAGACTATAGTCATAGAATAAAAAGAATGAACATACAATAGTCATCGCTGTACTCATCGGCACGCCAAATAACAACGATAATCGGTCAATCAATGGTAGAGGGCTTGCCTCAGATTTGGGAAACGCGGCTTCCAGAGTGTCGTTGATAAACAGCCATTGATGCCTGTGAAGGTAAAGTTAATCAATGACCGATAAGAAAACAACAAATGAATAACGTACAATTGAAACTCCTCAGATTCAAGGACGAGAACAGTATCAAGTAACTTGCAAGCCGCAAACACGCCTTGGAGCTTATCCGGATGCAGCTTACTCGGATCGTCATTCGTCAGCTTAGAGAAAATCTTTTGCAGTTCCGTGTAGATGAATGTCCAAAACGGAGGCATGTGAACTGCTGATGTTCGCAACAATATCGCCCGTAGGCACAAGAATACATCGTTCTGAATCGATCCACAAACTGACGAGTTCACGAGCTCCGTCAACTTGTCTAACGTCTCTTTCAAGTTCACAACAAACTGATCCTTGTCTCCACACATGAATGCAAAAGCCACCCGTCGAAGATTCAGGCGACGCACCACCGACTCCTGATCGGACCATCCGAACAGAACGTTAGCGTTTGATGAATGTGAGGAGACACGGGAGATCAAGTCTGGCAAGCGCTCCTTGTCATTGTTAAGCCACTGTCGTATTATATCTCTCCACTTCGGACGAAGAGCTTCACTGATCGTAAAGAATTTGTTGTCAAAGAACGCATCCATAACAGACGTCTTCCAAGCCTTCTGTGTACTCGAAATTCTTGCCGTCTGATAGATTACCTCCAAAACCGAAGGTGTCGCGCTCGCAGGAAAATTCTTGGACTTTAACGCCGGGGATATGATGCTAGCAGTCAAAGTAGTGCACGCCACTATAACTCTGTCGTTTTCAAGTAACACCTTCTGCAAATTCGGCACGACACGTGCCAATGCACGGCACAATTCCTCTTGTGAGACCTTGGGCTTCGAGCTCGCCGGTTCTTGTTTTTCAACTGGCGTCTGTGGAACAGACGATCCAGACGAAACAGACAGCTGCTGGAATGAGAGCTGGGTTTGCAAGGGTGGAGGCTGTGGTGACTGTATCAGCGTTGACGCAGTCGAGGTGCCAGCAGACGTTGGGGTCTGGGTGCCGTCGGTAGACTCTGCGTACTTCTCTTTATCCAGTAAAGATGACGACGCAGATGGCTCTGGTGTTGCAATCCCAGAAACTTGACGGGCTGCTACAGCCGAATTCAACAGTTTCAAGAAAATATCCTGGCGCAAGTTAGCTAAATTTGCAATTCAAGGTCGTTCCATCTCAGTTATACTCACAGCCAGTTCCTTTCTCAGTCTCTTCTGCTCGCCAAAGTTGGTAAGGTCGACTTTACTTCCGATGATAGAGATGAAAACCAATACGTGGGGCAAAATATGTCTGTAGAGTCCGATATTGGCATAGACATCTTTCACAAAAACCATGCAGTCCATCCAGATCTCCTCGATCGCATCGTTTTCAAGAGAGCTGACATAGTCGACCAAAAATTCAATCAGTTGATAGTCTGATAAATCAGTAGTAAGACTCGATTTGGCCGATGGATCAAGCACAGTCGTGTTAAGTCGACTATAAATGGAATTCAGAATGTACGGAAGCGTAAGCTTTGGTCGCGACCCGTCGAGAACGTGGATTAACTTAAATACTGGCGTAACGCGATGAATGTCTATAAGTGTCTCAAGACTCTCAAGCGTTTCTGACATGTAGAGACGCTCCAGGATGCGGCGGGCACGGTACTTCATTCGAGATGAGATGTACATGAACGACTCGTTGGAAGCAGAATCCGGATTGTTCAAAGCACCCTTAGCGATCTCTTCACCCCACAGCCAGATCGCATGACAAATCTTTATGCAGTCTTGGAAACATAACAACACCGTCAACCTGTTGTTGGCAGCTGCATTGCGTGCTTGAGGTGATTCGACAGAGAAGACTCCCGAGATAACGGTTCCAAAAAATCCTGGCTCTGCCGGTGTTTTAGGATTTGTCGTCTTTGATTCCTCATCAAGTAACTTCTCGTGGGCCGCAACCATTATGTATTCTAATCCATGCATCAGCGCGAATAACGCACCCTCTGATCCTGGTAAAGACGTCGAAGCTTTAGAGCTGTATACAAGTTTTAATTCCTGGAATGTCTTCTTGACCTGAGTGCAAAAGCATTCGACGACAGGAATGAGAATCTGGAAGAGCACATCGGAAAAGAACGGCAGACAATCAACTAGAAATTTGACCCAGGCGTCCAATACTGGCTGGTTCTCATCAGTAGATATACCATCAATCACGCACTGAATAAGACTGGATGTAGGAGATCGCTGCGTTGCACCATCGATTGACGAGTGAATATCGACCGAATCTCGAAGTTTGATGACACTGCTTTGATGAATTGTTGCATTCTCCGAAGTCCCGTCGCCATAATTAACTTTAAGTGTTCGGAATAAAACATCCAAAATTAGGGTCTGCGTGTAAATATCGTTCTTATGAAGATTTGATGAAAGTCGCGACGTTAGTGCCTGTTCCACGGAAAGCTCAGGTGCTTCAGGCTTATCTTGATTCGATAAAATTACATTCAACAGCTGCAAAGCGCCTCGCAGAACCTTTGATTGGCTTTCTTGAAGCTCCGGTGAACTGTCTTCGGGGATGTAGTACTTCAAGGTGCGCAGGATGACGCGGATGAAGAAGCCACGATACGATGGATCGCCATCCTCTAAGCCTATGTGTTGCAAAAGATTGCTTCTTGAAGCATCCACACTGATCATGTCTGTACCAAGCGACGCACACAAGCTCGGCGGACCCATGGCGAGGATATTCGTCAACGTTTTCAGATAATACAAGAATAGCTCAAGATCGTCGTCCTCGCCAAACGAATACACTTGCCGTCGCAAAAATGGTAACTTCAAGATCCTTGAAACCAAGATCCCATAAAGCCTGTTGCTCGTAGATGTAGCGCCCAGCATCTCCAACCATGACAATGCGATAGAGCGTAGAGGGGAATACTTGTCTTCCAGCGAGTCTAACATTAGTAAAAGGGGACGTGTCAAAATGGCCTCGAAGTTGGCGTAGTCAACGCTATGCGCCCACAGGTTGATAAATGCGTGCCCCGCTCCAGGCTTCTCACGCGCCTCTGCTACCAGATTTGAGATCGCTGCCTCAATCTTGTGATCCTTGCATTTGCTCTGAAGATCCCACAGTGAGGTGACAGACTCCACGTGAAATTTTCCTGTAGGAATACTAAGATAATTCCAGTGCTACAAAGGATTAGTTAATTGTGAAAGTCCCTTGTCAACAGAGTAAGACCTACCAACTCAGTGAAGCTTCTAATAGACATGTCGATTTCCTGCCTGGTCATGCCGTGCCGCTCGATGATCACGCCCAATAATCTCGTCGCACCATATAATATGCTGAAGGGCACCGCCTTGCTAGGGGCGAGCCCCAAAAGTGCTTTAACTAGTCCTTCATCCCGCCATGTAGTCTCTCCTGGTATTTTTGACAATAGATTGACCGCGAGGATGCAGGCCTCACCCGCATAGAGATCAAGTTCATTCAAAGTTGATGTGACCAATTCTGCCGTAGAAGTTAGTAACATCCAGGATATCGTTGCTGGTAGGTATGGTGGCGTAGATGGATCGTCCGGAGAGCGCTTGTAGAACTGAGATATCTTCTCTAGAACGTCATCTGCAGGAAAGGTCTGTAATTCTGACTGTGAAGTTGGTAATAAAGCGCGTGACGGAATAGCATCCAGAACCTCCGAAGCAAGATCAAGCCAGACTTTCTTGTCGAAATAGACAGATTGCTTGCGTAGGATAAATAGAGTGACAAATATCAACGGCAAATGAACAATGACCATTTCCTCCTCGCGCACGTTAAACGTCCGCACAATAAACAGCAGGAGATCTAAATCGTGCTCTTCCGTAGCGAGTTTGAATCCATCTGCCCAGATGCTACCTGCCTCCACACCGTCAAAAAACGCACTAGCACTTTTAAGCACCTCCTGGAAGTGGGCATCAGTTTTGGCCTCAGACTTGTAGCGTCGCACGCTCCTCACAATCGGAATCAAAACCTCGGGAACTACCAGTCCGCCAACTTCCCAGCGATCCATTAAACTCAAGCATATGCGATAAGGTCTAGCACGAGCAACTGGATCAGGCGAGATGGACGAGATGAGTTCCTTCAGGCCGCCAACAAGAGGCATCAGGCCATATCGCCGGAAGTATTCCGATCGAGTAAGAGCTGGTGTCGATGTTGCCTGATCATGCGGAGAAGGCTCCGGACCGAGAAGCCAGGTCCATAGACGACGATTGAGAGACATATCGCGACGAAGCACAACTGAGGAAGCCGATATTATGATAAGTGTCAGATCGTGAGGACTAACTAAGGTCTGCAATATTCCGCTCTGCAATTGCAAATTTCGGACAAGCAATTCCAAGAAGCCTCGCTGGACGAGTATTTGATCATCCTCCAGACCCCTACCTAGGGCTCGAACCATAAGTCCTGGCTCCGGCGTCACTAGAGATTTTAACTCATCTGATATAGACTCCAGCAGCTCGTCCTTAGATTTGTCGTTCGGCACTTTGTTGAGCGATGGGTATTTCTTAGTCGCATAAATTACACCCCCAAGCCGTCGATCATCTGAACTTAGAATAGTAAGAAAGAAGCACTGCCAAAAGTATTGATCATCGTCGATATGCGTGCGAAACTTGTCGATCAAGCTCAAAGTCTCGGAAAACGATTCGCTGGTCTCGTCATCGATTCCAGGAAGAAGCGCCGAAATGAGCGGTCGAACTATTGGCCGCAGCGATGGTGACGGGATTGGCAGTATGTGCGTCTCCAGGATGTGTAGCAGGTGTGGCTACGTACTCGGTTAGTACGATTGAAACAAAGTGACCATTATCAAGCGACGTACTTTCACATTAATACTCGCGTATGACATCAGCGGAAGCAGGCCCGGAATCCAGATATGTAATTCTCGACTTAATTCATCTCTCTGTTTGTACGTTAGAAAAGGCGACGGTGTATCTCGGAGACAAGGTCACATACTCCTAATAACCCAAATATGAACCCATAGAGCTCTAGAGCTTTCTGATGAACTCCCGACGGCAAATTGGGATGTAACGATTGGGCAAGCCTGTTTGCAATTATAGGTGAGTATGGAATCTGTTCAGCCGGGTGCGATTGAAGAGCCTAGACAAAGTATATGTTAGTCGAACGCTAATGTTTTGACAACCTTCAGTGATTCGTACCCGTAAAAGCTTTCCAAGAAACGAAATATAGTCGGCCCATTCTTCAACACTTTCAAAAAGTGTAAGCGCTCTGTCAATGTTGGCGGCATACCGCTTATACTTTGGATCTTTTTTGCGAATTGCTATGAATGGAAAGTTAGTCAAGGGGGGGTGTCCATCTAGAGCCAGTCCGCACTCAATTGCAATGACATATCCTCAAAGACACCAAAACACGTACTGTCATCTGATTTAGAAAGAATAAAAGGCAGAGGGGATATCGTCTGCAGAATAGAGGACGTGGTGGAAGGAGGTGATGGAGCCATGGCGTACGACGATGGTGGGTAGTGATGACGCAGACTACGCGCTAATACAGAAATCAAACAAGCGTTAGAGCCCGCTCGCTATGCGGAAGTGTATACAGAGAATTGAGCTTGCTCCGGAGAGAAATACAGGTGTGATCGCGTGCACGTAGTCGTCGAAAGGTAGGTCTGTGGATTCTTGAAGCTGCCGCTTAGAGCTTATCTCCTCTAATTCGCCCGTGCGCTTTGGCTGCCCGCCTTCGTCGCAGGATTCGGTCACTGACCCTAGCCTACCCTAACCACACGCAATTCTATTTTCCTCGCTTCGATTTGTTTACAAATTGCGGTTCGCGTGGGCCAACACTCATGTTTGCTTTCATTCTCATTATAGTCTAAAAAAGCGTCATCGGTCGGTAGCGTAAATGAATTTCAATGAAAGAATGTGGATTGTTCAAGTAAGATCGGTATCATTTCCATCGCAAACTCTTATACTATGGTAGCAAGTCTGAATTCCTGCAATCTGTCATAATCCGTCAAGAAACATCGGAACGCCTACTTCCCAACGGCGTACGCCGCGCTTTCTTGAACTACTTCCGCCTCATTATGGGAATACTGCCTCTCAGTAGCTGTATTGCCATCATCCCATTCAAGCTCCGCCGCCGACCCGGTACCTCGTACAACTTCATTGCCCTCAACATTCAAACTCTCCAACTGAGCCAGCGCCTTCGTCGCCACCTCAATCGCACTGCCCGGCACCCCCGCCATCTTCGCAATATGCAATCCGTGCGACCGCCGATTTACGCCGCGCCGCAGCTTATGCATGAAATAAAGCCCTGTCTCCTCGTCCCCACCCAAGTCAGTGCAATAGCATGCAGCATGCGGCAAACCGTTAATCATATCTGCCAAGTCATGGAAATGCGTCGCGAATAGCGTTCGCGACTTGTTGACGTGATATAGGTGATGCAGGCACCCGTACGCGATCGCCAGGCCTTCAAGAGGAGTCGTACCTCGCCCGATTTCGTCCATAATGACGAAGGAGCGCGCTGTGGCTTGTTTGAGAATATTCGCCGTTTCGAGCATCTCGACCATGAACGTGGACTCGTCACGATAGAGGTTATCCGCTGAGCCTACGCGGCTGAATATCTGGTCGACGACGCCAATCTCGGCGAACTCAGCGGGGACATAGGAACCGATTTGAGCTAGGATGTTAATCAGGGCATTTTGCCGGAGAAAAGTACTTTTACCGCCCATGTTTGGACTAAACTGGCGATTAGCAATCGTCCTCCACCATTCGAAGTCGTCAAGTAGATATTTTACCCAGTAATCAGCCACAGCCTCTCAGCCTCGCCAAGGAAGCAGTCGTTGGGTGTAAATGTGACTCCTTTCTTGTCTAAACCATACTCGACTGTGGTGTGACGGCCAGCAATGATGTGGTGAGCAGTCCCATTATGCAGCACAGGCCGCACGAGTTTTCTCTCCCGCGCAAGTGATGCGAATGAGCATGTCACATCGAGTTCGTCGAGGACCCTTGCGTTGCGTCGAATCGGCGACATGTGAGCGACGACCTTGGTATAGAGTTAGAGAGAACGTCTCCAGGATTGTGGATTTCTAACCTTCTGCCGCATGTCGCGAAAGATTTTCTTCTCCTCCATGCGTATCAACATCTTGTACGAATCTATCCTGCTGCCGATGACGGTCCATCTCTACTTCAATGTCAGTATTATAAGCCATGAAATGCTGGCACCATGGAGCACTCGCGTCCAGATGATACGATCGACTACTCTTCCTCGATATGAGAAGCCGCGCGTCCTTTGTTCCGAACGGATTATCGGTCTTCTCAAACTTGTCTCTATCTTTCCCAGACACATGCACATAGAATCCCAGGCCCGGAGCCCATCGGAGTTCAATCGTCGACGCGGCGAGCTCGCTCCTGAGATTCTCCTCCAGGGTGTCCCGCTCACTTATCGACCTCTCAATTGCATCGTGTAGCTTATGAAGTGTCGGAGACGCACTATATGCGTCAGTATGCTCCTCAGCACAAACAGCTTGACAAAGTCACGTACTTCCGCTTCATAATCTCTATAGACTCAATAGGTGCACCCTTACGCACCTGGGGTTTTTTCTTGACCGTTCGCTTCGCAGATTCGATTTTATTTAATACGTTATTCGCCTCCATATCCATCATCTCCTCAGCCTGCCGTTGCTCCTCCTCGCTAAGCTTGCGGAATACCATGTCTTGGTCAAACGTCTTGGAAATGAGTTCTTCCAGATCACTGAGATCAACCAATCTTTCGAGAATAGTCCGCAGACTTGACAAAGACACCGGGGTCGCATCACCCTTCGATATGAGATACAGCTCAAGCATCTTGCGCAGCTTGGCCGTGCTCTGAATCGATTGGAGTAGCGCAATCATGTCCTCGGCATCGCCGCGACCGAGGGCTAGTTTCTGCACGACGCGGTGCGAGTCGTGGGTGTTTTTGAGGTATTGGATGACGGTTTGATGCAAATGACTGTCATCAAGAAAGGCTTGAACGAGGTTCTGGCGCTGGGCTATGATAGGGATTGAGGTCACGGGGGATGCTACATGAGTGGTCAGCAAAAGAAGGATTTCACAAACTCCACGCGCCGGTAATACCTAGCCAATCTGAAAGCAATCTTGTCCCTGACTTTGTGACGGTTCGCTTGATCGTACTAAGCAAACTTCCACTTGTCAACTGGTCTCGCAATGTCTTTTTGATTTCGAGCGCTCTCAAAGAGTTCACATCGATCAGCATGTTGTCCAGGGCGACACGCCGGACAGGAACTTGTAGTTTAATTGTAGTTCCCGGCAGCTTCTCCTTGACGTAATGAAGCAGAGCCGTACAGGCGTTGAGCTCATCGTGAGTGAGTTTGTCTATATCTGTGGAGGCAAGCTCATCGCCTTCAAACATATCCTCCCAACTTCCGACAAATTCATTCCGTTTAGCATCAAGTTCCCCATTGCAATCTTCCTTCACTGTGAGTTCTCCGACCTCAGATGCAGAATTTGGGAATTTCTCATACGTAACAAAGTACTGCTGATCTTCAATACTCTTAAAAATCTTCTGAGCATCCGTGCTTCGAAGGTTCTTGTCCAGCAAAACCTCGCTCGGCGAAACCCTCGCTAGATCGCTAGCTATGGCAGTGCTACTGCTTATCTGCGTGAAGAAATCCCCCGTCGAAAAGTCTAGCCACGCGAGCCCGACATGGAACCGCTCGGCGTCGGGATCCTCCATCACATCCGTATGCGTCCCTGGCGGTGCTTTCGGTCGCAGAGTGACAGCAAGCAGATAGTTATTCTCCGTCGGATCGAGGAACTTCTCATCGATGAGCGTACCGGGCGTAATGATCCGACACACGCGCCTTACAAACATATTTGGAGTCCGCTTTGCCTCGTCCACGAACTGACTTTCAGCCATATACGCCTCAGGCAACACTAGGTTCTTTGCCAGTGCCACGTTCTGAAAATTACCGACCTTGAAGTTGACATTCGGGAATTCCTCGCTGATAGCGACATACTTGTGGAGTTCCTGAACCAGTACCTTGAGATACCTGTCAAGGTGCATGAATGGAAATCCAGCCATAGAGACAGGGCCGTGTGCGGTACGCTTTTTCGCCAGTCGAAGATTCAAAAGATGGGCGTACTCGTCAGCTTGGTGGAAGTATAACTATACGATCTTATTATCAGTCCATGCCCACTTTTTCCACGAATTCAACGGCCTACCTCGTAAAAAGATCCAACTCGCGTCAAAAGCACGCAGTTCGGCAATCTTTCCATATTATTCTTCGCCTCCTGCAGCACCGTCGGGTACGATTTTCCGTCGGCATCGCTCTCGGCAAGCTCCGCCAGCGATTCGAGGTCGGGAGGTGGGCCATGCCCATCAAAGACGAATCCCTGCTCAAGTGCAGTATCGTCTAAGGCACTTTTCTTCTTTCGCCGTGTGGTGGTCACATTAGTCGTGATCTTCTTCTTTGCCGCTATTGCGTAGTGCCGAGAGAATTTCGGTTGGGATGGGCGATGTGATCTGTTGTACATGCTGCTCGACAGGCAGTCAGACACGGCGTACAACATACATAGAGTAGATGCTGGAGAGTCCGAGCAGAGCAATGGACACCTTGATAGACCAGAACAGGTTGAAATCAGTGATTTCGTACCCTGTAAGGTAGGCACGAGGCCCCTCCCCAGACGTGATGACATTTGTACATCAATTAGAAGAGGGAAGTCATATATTCAAACAAATTGATTGTGGAATGACTCCCAAATATAATGCTCGATAATAACAATACTTCAAGCTTTTCCATTTGACGTGGAAAAGATTTTCGTGGGCGACATTCAAGTTTGCGCTTACGATCGCGTTGGCGCGCCTCGGTGCGGGGGGTAAACAGCTTCTTCAGGGGTACGCGTACATTACGCGAAATTTGGTCGTACCTAGACCGTCGATTTCAGGAACATATTCATCTTTACGTGTGTCTTCTCATTTTCTTTATTCAACATGCATTTACTGGTTATTGTCGCTGCGATCTAACATCATCCAGGGCCTGGAGTGTGCCTCAACATTATTAAGCTCAGTATACGCATCGCCGAACGTTTGATACCGTAACCACATGTCACATGTAATATTTGTGCAGTTTCACGAGCGGAGTAAGTCGGAGGCTGAGGAAGATCATATCCTCTGCCAAGGCTGTTTTCTCGCTCACGATGTTTCTCGTGAAAAAAGTGAAATGTGTAGAGAAACTTATAAATGAAGCACAGAGAAAACTAACGCATACCACCAAATGCAAGGTGTAAACAATATCATATCGACTCAAATCATATAAAGTATTACCAAATTCATCAAGAATCCTTCCCAGATCATTGTGTATTTATCATCATCACCTTGTCCTGATTTATAACTCCTCATGTCATTCAAAACTTAAAGCAAACCATCATAAAAGTATGCATCGTGGACAACCAATCAAGCCAAAAATGAGACCCAACACTTCTAATGAAGTCCTATATCATCCTATATCAAAGCCAACATGTATGAATCGCAGTGTTCCAATGCATTAACACACATAACAACTCTAACCTAAATGCAGTATTGAATCCTTCTAACAGCAGCTCTAATCTGAGTACTGCCCTTCCGTACCAGCTTCCAACTCGTCAAGCGAATCGTAGTAAGTGTTGTCAATGACATTCTTACCGCGGAACTCGGGGGGAGGAAACGGGATATTGCAGTTTGCTTTGCCGAGGTGGGGAAAAAATTTCCGGTACGAATACCAGGCGATAAGAGAGCCTAGGATGCCACCAAAGAGAATATCGGTGATATGGTGGCGGTAGTCCTCGATGCGGGACAGAGCGATGAGGGCCGCACCACTGAGGGGTAGGAGGGCGAGCATCATGCGGAAGAGCTCTGTGCCAGGCCGGAAGACCTTGAGTTGGCCGGCGATCCAGGCCGCGAGCCAACCTAAGCCGGCGAAGGCGTTGGATGAGTGGCCGGATGGGGTTGAGCGAAAACCGTCGTTGATGACCTGGGTGTTGGGGTTCGTGCAGACCTCGACGCCGACGAGCTCGTGGAGGGGAGTGCCAGGGGCAGGGAGGCAACGGGCGATGAAGTCGGGACGTAGTCGCCCAATCATGCTCTTAAAGAGCTCAGTAATAAACTCGGTGAGGATGAGAGAGAGGGCAAAAGAGAGAAGTGAGACATTCAAGACATGCAGCCAGTCACGTTTGCGGTGAAGGAAGGGAGTAAAGAGGACAATGATGCCGGTGCCGATGACAGTGGAGTAGATCTGCATAGCGCGTCAGCTTCCTCAAACAGATGTGGGCGGCAACGCAATACATACCACACCGTTGATAGAGGTAACACGCTCCGTAGTAGCATATGGGTGCTGGATGGAGGTGTCATCAAGCGTAAACATGGAGTAAAAAGGCGACATCTTAGTCAGAACAAGGAAGCCCGGCAGCAGGAAGAAGATGAACATCCAGTCCACAGCGTAGTATCTGTGCATAACTGGAGTCCACGACTCCAGAGAATCAAAGACGTTGCTAACAGCCATTATGATGAACTGAGGATGAAGACGTAGTGATAACAAGGAGTGAAATCCACAGTAACTGAGAGGTGGTTACTAATAATTACCGGACGAGGTGGAAGATTGAATACAACTGCGGAGCGGCCACACCTTAAAAGATAGGACGAGATCGCCTCACGTTAGAGCTTCACGATACGATTGCGTGCGGCGTGACAATGGGTCCTGTACCGCAAACGCGTACATATGCGCTATCTGCGGCATAAAGATGGACGTGCGCCGGTCATACGCCGCATCAGCATTCCAGGTATTTCACGGTGCGCCACAGTGTGCGGTGATTGGCTGGAACCGAGCACGTGCAAGTTCCTCAACCTCCAAGCAACTCATGTTCACGAACAGAGCTAACGTCCGACAGTCCACAGCACACACTTTGCATACCCGCAACCACTGTTAATTGGTCGCATTCCTCGCTCTGCGTGCTCACAGCGCGATTGGCGATCTCGAGCCACAGCGAATCATCGCTGGGGAAAGGAGCCACGCGTGCCTTCTGCTGCATGGCATCGGTCCCTTGATCTGAAATACGTCGCATTTTCCGTTGGCGGCCAACTCACTGCTTGTCCCAGCCAGGATGGACGACCCCTCTGCCCTCTCGTCTGCGTTCCCACCGCCGCCGGCGTTCTACCGTGCGTACACCTCCGAGGCCACACGTGCACTAGCCGATGCGCCCCCAACTGAGCCTCTTGCGGCCCACCTCGCCCGCCTAATCCCCCCACTGCCACCCGACACTGGCGCGCAACCTCACGATCCGCCGGCTCTCTATCGCAGTCTTGGGCACGTCTGGAGTGTATGTCGCCTGATGTCCCGAATTAGCAAGTCCTTTGTAGCTAATGCTTTTATCATTGATCCCGTCGCAGACAAAGGATATCCTCCCAGCACTTTCCTCTCTCGGAATTCCGGAGCTGTTCTCCAACGTGAGCTCCGATGTCGTAGACGAAGACCCCTCCTACAGGGTCTCCGAGCTCAAGCAACTTACAAAGAGTCTGCTCATTAAGTATCTCGAACTCCTCGGAGCAATGGGCATTACGCCCGAGCAGGTATATATCCCATATATTGTGTGTCATCAGTATACTTAGTTTCTGCCCGCACTTAGTTCCCTGACCGTGTCGAAGACATCAGAATCATTCTCATCAATATGCATCACCTTCTCAACGAGTACCGCCCACACCAAGCGCGAGAATCGCTCATCATCATGATGGAAGAGCAGCTTGAGCGGAAGCACATTGAGATCGAGAAGGCTAAGCAGGCGTGCAAGCGCATGGAGTCAGTTCTATCGTCGCTTGACACGCTGCACCTGCCCACGACAAAGACGGAGGATCAACTGAAGCAGGAGGATCAATATGGCGCGCCAGATGCGTGCGCGACTGACATCGATTCATTGCTGCAGAATGGTACAGAGTCGGGTATCGCCGCATCCGAGTCTGTAAGGCATGCCAAGGAGCGTGATTCTCTGATCTGGAGTGCATTGGCTCCGGAGGGGTAGAGTAAGGGAGCCAATATGTATATTTTCATGCGACTGTATATAGGGATTTGCATGCAAACTTATGGTTAGTGGGGGACTGGTTTTTTACGTAGCTGGCCGATATTGTATATATGAAATGTTATTCGTCATTGTTATTGCAATTCGAACTGTGATATCTGTATGGAAAGATGATAGAACACAGTAGCGCGCTTTCCTTTGAACCCAATTCGTCATAGAGAGAGTTCCTTTCGTCGACAGCCGCGCTTCCGTCTACTGAAGAAGACGGATTGTCGAGCGGTGCGTCGTCTTCTTTTCAACTTTGACCCACTGAGTGCGATTCTGATCCTGTAAGTCATGATCCTATAGGTCGTAGGCCCAGTGCTTGCCAGTGTGGTCGCGACAGTCGGCAGTCGCGATGCAGCCCAACCGGCAGCATGACTTCTTTATCAGATGCCGGTCGTATGTACGCGGGGCCATATCTAGGCTGGTCAAACACATTCAGTAGATCAGCAAATTCATAGATCTGACCAAGAGCAGAAAGGATCTTGCCGGCATGCGTCGTCCCGGTAAATTTGAGACACTCCGTTTCGAGAGACCTGACTCGTCTTCCACAGAAGACCGTCGCCAGCGTCCCGATGGCAAGTGATTCCCGCGTTGTAAAGTCTCTGATACTGCGTGCCGACTCCTTCAGCACTATTACGAATTGACGACCACCTTGATCATCGGGCTCACTAGTGTGTATGGGCCAGGGTGCAATACGACGGTTTTCTCGTCTCCCCTGCAATATGACTGGAACGGTAAAAAGATTTAAGATGCGAGTTCAAAGCTCAAATTTTTATTCAAATTTTTACACGCTTGACAAATCCCTGCCGATTCCGCGCCTCCGATGTTTACGATCTCAACATGATAGAATCCATGCCGCCCTTTTAGTTCAACAACTTAGTAACTTTCCCTATCGCAATTGTATTTCCCTGATCGCGTAGTGTGAATCGCCCGAGCTGGGGGTAATCCTCGAATCTCTCAATACAGAACCCGGTGGTGGAAACGACCTCCAATCGCGCGATGATCTTCATTCCTCGCGTAGCGAACGCCGGGGCCTTGCGGCTCTTGCGGTTGGTTCCCTTCTCAAGCTTGTGGAGCAGCGCCGCAAAGGTAACTTCCTCGATGGCGGTGTGGACGTGGATGACACAGGTGAAGCCCGCAGAGAGAATGCTCTTGAGCTCGATGATGGCGATTTGCGCTTCGAAGGCGGTGACAGTGTGTACTGGATGGTCGACGGAAGAAAGTACGAAGCCGACTTGAACATCCTGTATATAGAATTAGTCTAACACGCATGTTAGTTTATAATGGCGTAATAACGCACCTCCTCCTCAACGCCCTTCAATCTGAGCTTGACTTGCTCACCACACGCGGCGACTGTTGTCTCCTGCTCGGTCTCGTTATAGATATTAACCACTTCGACGGGAACCTTGTTAGGCATGAGTAACAAATGCGATCCCTTCTTCGCGTGGCCAGACTCAAGCTTGCCCTCAACCATAGTACCAAGGTCTCTGTACTTTCCACCGATAGGCATCATGAATGGTGCATTAACTTTACGCTCCGTCAGAGGTAGGTTATCGAGATACTCAAGCAAAGACGGGCCATCGTGCCATGGGCAGACATCCTTAGGGACCCGGTCCTTCAATCCAGCTCCTGAGTACGCAGAGACAGGCATGAAAATGACGTCCTCCTTAGGCTTGTATCCGAGAGATCGGAGATAAGCACCAAGTTTACCGGTACATTCATCATAACGCTCCTTCGACCAGTTGACAGTCGGATCGTCCATCTTGTTCACCGCGATAATAAGCTTGTTGACGCCCTGATTCTTCGCCAGTACTGCGTGCTCACGCGTCTGTCCACCGCGCTCAAAACCGGTCTCGTACTCGCCCTTGCGCGCGGAAATGACAAGAATACCGACATCTGCCTGAGACGCACCGCCAATCATGCTTGGAACATACGTCTTGTGTCCAGGCGCGTCGAGAATGGTATACCTCCGCTTCTCGGTCTCGAAGAATCCACGGCCAACCTCGACGGTTTTGCCCTTCGAGCGCTCCTCATTCGTAAGATCGAGAACCCACGACAGATACCAGCTCTCTCGTCCTGCGTCCTTCGCCTCCTTCTCGTACTTCTCCATCGTACGCTTGTCGACGGTACCTGTCAAGAAGAGCAAGTTGCCGCCCATGGTAGACTTTCCCGCGTCGACATGGCCCATAAAAATTATACTGAGATGCTCTTTGCCATACAGATCCTCGACAACCTCATTGTCGAGAATATTCGAGTCGTCGACGACCTCGATGGACTTGGGATCGACCTTTTTGGCGGGAGTGGTGGGCACCGAGGACTTGACAGAGGCTGGAGCAGAAGGCTCGGTGGGAGTAGGAGACGGGGCGCTTTCTGCGCCCTCTGCCTTGGCTGCTGCTGCTGCAGACATCGGCTCCGCCTTCGTAGCTTTTGTAGTCTCGGGCTTTGGATCAGACACGATTTTGAGGACCTTGGGCGCCGAGGAAGAAGCAGCAGAAGCAGGCTTCGAACCCGATACGACCTTCAGCACCTTCGGGGCAGCGTTCACAATAGCGGGCGGCTTTGGCGAAGGCGCGGTCTGTATCTGCTGTGGCCGCGTGTCGGTAGCGGACGATTCTGTGCGGGGAACGAAAGATGGCGCATTGAAACTGGGTTTGAACGAGGGCGCGTTCGCGGAGAAGCCCCCTTGCCGATGCAGGTTGCTGTACTGCTGGTTATTATTGTGGTATGGCTGTTGATTTTGTTGATACTGCTGATTAAGTGGTTGCTGGTACTGCTGGTTGTACGGCTGCTGGTACTGCTGGTTATACTGGCCGTAGTACTGTTGCTGCTGCTGCTGCTGCTGGTAGTACTGGTTCTGCTGCTGGCCGTTTTGGGCCATGTACCGTTGATCGTATTGCTGGTTACTATTGATACGGACATTGTTGATTTGCTGAGGCAGTTGGTCGTAGTCATCTTGGGCCGCCTGCTCCCAGGACTGAGGCACGTTCTGGTCATTCGACATCGTGATGGGAAAACTGGATGAGGCGGCGAACCGGAGAGAAGGACGATTGCAATGAAGGTGGTTTTCACACAGTGAATCGAGCCCGTTCGCTTAACAATAAGAGTAAGACTGCGAGAATAAGATTCCTATCCAAGACAGATTTTCTGCTTTGGGCAATATATATGGGAACTGTGTGGCCGCCTTTGTTGTCTGGATGTATAACGAGTCTTTTTTCAAGTGTCCCGCCGTCATTGCGGGCTCGACGGACTCTCCTTCTTTTGGTGCATAAGTTCAAGGTGTCTGTCTTGGCTCCGGTTGTCCTCACCGCACTTAATGCTCACGCGTAAATCGATATCTCCGTGTTTTGAACACCATTAGGGTTCACAGCTTCAGGCAATTCGCTGGAGAAAATTTTGTGCCTTGCGGCAAAATCGGCCGGGTAAGCTATGTACCCTTACCCACAACCCTCCAGAACTCGTCGAAACTAGCATTCGCAGGGCATCTTAGCACTTCGATTTTGACGCAAGCTCCGCATAAAGGTCAAAAACACTTGTGTAGAATGTAAATGTTAAAGTTCACTTTTGTTCTATCATGCGAGCTATAACGTATTCCAACATAACTCATCTCCCTTTAAACGCTCAATTCCACTTTCTCCAACGTCAGATACTGTTTGAATGGCGCCAACGCGTCTGCCACCGTGACCTTGACGAACTTCTCCGTTTGCTGCGGCGCACGTCCCACAAAGGTCGACGGATCCAGTAGTCTTTCCAGCTCATCCCACACCGGCTTGAAATACTGATCTTTCTTCACTCTGTCAATCAAATCATTATCGCCCCCCTCCTCCTTGACGACTCGCGCAGCCTGGTGCGACAGTACCCTAATCTTCTCGTGGCATTCCTGTCTACTCTCGCCCTTCTGAACCATCGCCATGATAATGTTCTCAGTCGCCATGAACGGCAGCTCGGAGTTGATCCTGCGCTCGATGACCTTGGGGTACACAACGAGGCCTGACGTAATGTTGAGTAGCGTCGAGAGAATGATGTCTGCTGTGAGGAACGCCGATGGGATGGACACGCGGCGGATGGCCGAATCATCGAGCGTACGCTCAAACCATTGGACAGACGCTGTTGCGACGGTGTCCTGGTAGAGACCGGTGAGATGACGGGCAAGCGAGCAGACTCGTTCGCAGCGCATCGGGTTCCGCTTGTATGCCATTGCGCTCGAGCCAATCTGCGTGCTCTCAAAGGGCTCCTCGACTTCCTTCAGATTTGCAAGGAGACGGAGGTCCGTGGCCATTTTGTGAGCGGTCGCACCGAGAGACGATAACGGGCCGAGAACGTCGATGTCAATCTTACGCGAGTAGGTCTGGCCTGTGACCGGGTACGCGTACTTAAATCCGAGAAGCTCGACAACAAGCTGGTCAAGTTGTTCGACCTGTGTTCCATTTAGTCAGTACGACAATACAATTCCAATGGCATCCAAAGTATCATACCTACCTTATCGTGATCACCATCAAACAGAGCTAGGAATGACGCCTGCGTACCAGTAGTTCCCTTGACTCCTCGCAGCCCGAGATCATTACCCGCGCGCTGAATATTTCGCAAATCCCAAAGCAACTCCTGGATCCACAGTGTCGCGCGCTTTCCCACGGTCGTCAACTGCGCAGGCTGGAAGTGCGTCCATCCGAGGACAGGCATGTCCTTGTACTCCAGCGCGAACTGCGACAACCGATCAATAACATTGACGAGCTTCTGAATGACCAATTCGCACGCATCCCTCAGGAATATCAAATCAGCATTGTCGGTGACATAGCAGGATGTCGCGCCGAGATGAATAATTCCCGCTGCCGCGGGGGCAGCCTCTCCGTAAACGTGGACGTGAGACATTACGTCGTGGCGGACGATCTTCTCCTGTGCACTGGCAGCTTCAATTTCATCGTCAGTGATGGTGACGTGGGCGCGCAGCTGCTCAATTGCCTCGTCGGTGATGGCAGCCAATCCGAGCTGCTTCTCCGCAATCGCAAGGTTCAGCCAGAGCTTGCGCCAGGTCGAGTACCGCGTGCGTGGGGAGAAAAGCGCAGACATCTCCTTCGACGCATAGCGCGACGAGAGTGGCGAAGCATAGCTGTCGAATTTGGACATTTTTGGTTGGTGGGGTACGGAATCTTTGGATAACGAGTGATGAGCAATGTAATTGGTGAGGTCCGAGGAATCAAACGCATCTATGCTTGGGCATCCCGCGATGACCTATTCTGAACGAACGTTTGTACTATGGTCCCGTGCGGCGTTCAATTTTGCACGTGATGAGAGCCCTATGTCATAACGACGCAGTCTCTTAGGGTCTGTCAGCCTCCGTCCATGTCGTGACTGCGTTTTGTCATTCATCGTCCATAATAGCTAAGTCCCAACTTGCATGGAGGCACCACGCAAACCGTTCCAGCAAAATCGGTGGATAGGGTTTCCGCGGAACACAGAATCGGGCGTCGGGAGTGTATATTGGCGAGTACTGTCTTCTCCCTTTCACGTCTCACCTGTCTTCAACCATTAACTCACACTTCCACGATGCCGCCAAAAACTTCCAAGGGTCCTTCGGGTAGGTGACGGTTTTATTGATGCGGGATTAGTGATGGAGAGGAGGACGCGGAGAGTTTGAGGACTGAGTAGTCTGCATTAAGTTAAGTGCTAACGGGTTGTTCGTGAATAGAAAACATTGCTCTCGGTCCTCAGATCAGAGAAGGCGAGCTTGTCTTCGGTGTTGCCCGTATCTGTACGTTGTCATCCACTTTGAGTCAAATGCGATGCGAATGAGAGTGCTGATGTTCGTGATTTAGTCGCTTCGTTCAACGATACCTTCGTCCATGTCACTGATCTCAGGTACGTTATTCGCGTCCGCATTTAGTCGATTCACCGTAGTTCTTTAGACATTGGAAGAGGCATATTACGGTATTTGGTTGCTATTGTACTGATGATTGTTTTGTTCAACAGTGGACGTGAGACTATCGCCCGTGTTACTGGCGGTATGAAGGTCAAGGCCGACCGTGACGAGTCCTCGCCCTACGCCGCCATGTTGGCTGCCCAAGACGTCGCCGCCCGCTGCAAGGAAATTGGCATTACCGCACTTCATGTCAAGATCAGAGCTACCGGCGGAACTGGCTCGAAGACTCCTGGCCCTGGCGCCCAGAGTGCATTGAGAGCGCTCGCCCGTGCTGGCATGCGTATCGGTCGTATCGAGGATGTCACTCCCGTCCCGTCGGACTCTACTCGTAATTACCCCCTTATTTGTGGCTATAGTTTTGTTTTGTCGCGCAATCGATGCTAATGAAGATTCGTACAGGTCGGAAGGGTGGTCGCAGAGGTCGCAGACTGTAAATCAACAACATATATTTCTCCTCTTTCTTTATTTACGCGCATCTTCCTTACTATTATGTTCTATATGTACTATCTCTCGTGATATTAAAAAGTGAAGTCAATAATGTGGACGGTAGGGAACTTTCACAGACTGTTCCCGCCTTGTGTGCTTCACTTCACGGTCCATTGATATTAGAATAATACAAGTGAACTGCACGTTCTATCTACATTTTATGAAGCGAAGGCAACCATGGTAATATACATAATGCAAGGAAATATACAAACAAAAACTGCAAAGTGTCTTGCTGAGCTCTACTTGGTCACCACTAAAACTGGCAGCAAAAATCTAGAAACATATAGATTGGTATATCAGCCCACCAATTACAGTGCGTCGTCATTTAAAATTCCAAATCATAGGGATGTAGACAATCATCTAATTTAGCACTTTTTTAGCACTCGTAACTAATAAGTTGTCACGACATGCACATCTTCATATTCCTTCCATCTTCAAAATCGGCCTTTTTTGGGGCTCTTTCTTGGACTAATGCTCTTCGTCCTCTTTAAAGCAGGCGATGGCGATGTCAAGATATCCGGGACGTCGACAGCATCTGTCGGCACATGGTCTTCGTCAGTTACCGTCGACGCAGAGGAGCCTCGTCTCCTCTTCATACTAATTATGCCACTTGGCGCAGAAGAGTGTCCATTCTCCGGGTCACGACTGCGTTTTCGATTAGACAAAATTGCTGGCCTGTTTTCCTGTGATATGGAATTTATGCTTCTGAATACTCCCAGTGTAACTGGCGATGAAGGATCGTCGATGGTAGCATCCGGATCGAAAGGCTCATTGCAATCTGTAGGATCAGGATCTACCTTGAGGCCGACAGCATCAGCAGAGGAGGGCAGCGGTCGTAGGACAGCAACATTCTCAGATATACGTTCGATCGTCGAATCGTTGTCG
Organism: Lipomyces lipofer; assembly: GCA_003705915.2. Lineage (NCBI taxonomy): Eukaryota > Fungi > Ascomycota > Lipomycetes > Lipomycetales > Lipomycetaceae > Lipomyces > Lipomyces lipofer. Next base: position 18,829 of record PPJX02000131.1, on the reverse strand, counting down.
TCCATGTTGGCGGGCACTGAAGGGTCGTCTTCAAGGTTCTGGGACTGCGAGACAGCGGAGATAGGAACAGTTCGTGGAGTTTGCACATCATCTTCTTCGTCGTTATCTTCTAACTCGGTATCCATGTGTTCCAGATCAGTGTCCAACCGAAACGCTAATGTCGCAGTTAACTTCTCTCCAGACTTTTCCGCCAGTTCCTCACGCTGCCAAGCAGCTGACGCTAATGCCGCAGTTCTTGTGTTGTCGGCCTTCTCGTACGGTCGATGCCCGCTCGATGCAGGCGACCCTTCATTACTATCGTCCACCTGCTGCTGGCTGAGCACCTGGCTCGCCAATATACCCAACGCCGTCAGACCTCTTTCCTCGCCATTATTCGACGCCGGCACACGAGAGTTGCTTTCGCGGCCCGACCGTGCGGCGGACGCATTATCATTCGGCGCTTTCCCTTGCCGTATCTGCAAATCCCTCTGTGTTCTATTTTCCCTTATACGCTGCTTAAGCTTCTCGATCTCCGCATCTTTCTCTTCTATCCTTTTCGACGCATCAAACAGCCGCGTCTTCGCCTTGATAAGTCGCCGTCGGTACTTCTCCGCATCCTCCCGCGCTATCATCTCACACCACGACGATCCGCCACTCTGCAGGCGCGGACGCAACAGATCGAGTCGCAGCCGGTCAACCTCCCGCTTGATAATGGAATTCTCCACCTCGTGCCGGCGAACTGCTTCTTCGGTTTCGATTTTCAGGAGCCGGCTTTGGAGGTGGTGTTGAGAGGATATCAGGCGTGCTTTGGCGAGGGAAGAGCGTAGGCTGCGAATAGTTGCGTTGGCTTTGAATAGCTATTTTGGACGAGGGATAATTAGAAATTGTAAATGTAAATGTAAGTAGGAGATGGTAATGGATAAAGCGTACCTGCTGAGCCGCAGACACAAGATCGAGTTCTCCGATTTTCGTTGCTGGGATGTCATCCCACTTTTCCTATTATTAGTTAAATTCAATTTCACAACGACAGGAGCAATATCGGCACACTCACATCATCCAGAAACTCCGAAAAGGATGTTTCCGCCCTGGGTGACGACTCAGTCCGCGAGGCCGACGAAGTAGACGCCTTGACCGAACTATTCGCTGGCGTCAACAATGGCTGCGATGTTCTCGTAGATGCACGTTGCTGTCCCTGTTGTAATGTAGCTGTTGCTGCTGGTGCCGGGGCAAGTGGCCGAAAACGGGAGGGTAACGCTCCATTTGGCGAGCTTGATTGTTGCTGATCTGGGGACGTAGCGCGACCAGAGATTGAGCTTAGCGCAGTCGCTGTCTTCGCTGATGTGTCTGACACGGCGGATGATGTAGATATCTGCGCAGTTGCAGGCACTGGTGGTGACCGTAATGGTAATGATGCTTGCGCGGAGATGACAGACGATGCAGCCATATCTAGCTGCAACGCCTGTACAATGGGTGATTTCAATGGCGACACCGACGACATATCCTGACAGAGAATAGGCCGCGGGGAGGTATGCGATGCTGGGATGTACTCTTGTGGCGGAATCGAATAAGGGTAATACTGAGGCCCAAGCCTGGGGTATATTGGCAATGAGTAGGATAAGATATACGGAGTGGTAGTTGACGATGCGGCGTCTATGTGAGGCTGTATGAGATGAGACGGGATATCCTGTATGAAGGACGAGCTGGCCGGCGCACTTACAGGTACAGGTGACTGGCCGGAATGCAATTGAGGATGCAACAGAATTGAGTGGTGCGCTTCCCCAGATGCGGCGGACTATCTGCTGTAGTACATGGAACTCGATCAGCAACATAAAATAATAATCACGATACAGGTGGAAGGAACGCCACAACATCCGTAGCAAACAAAGAAGAAGACACACCCATTAATAGTGCGCTGGTATCAGTGCACGAAGGGCCAAGAAACATTCGCGCATTGTTGTGACGTTGGCCGGGGAACAAAGGGACCTGGCACAGTTAAAAATGCGGAGAGCTCCGTTTCGCGAGGTGACGTCTCGAACTGATCGCGATACTAAATGCGCAATCACGTGGAGTCACGTGGTTTTGATTTTTGTTTGTTTACGATTCGTCCCGATATCGTCCCATGATTCGGCTTAGATCTCCCTCAACCAAATTCAGCTGTATCATTTTGATTTGAGCCTATTTACGATCCATTTCCGGTGGTCGCTGAAATGGCCGCTAACACGCCGCCGGATAGTCTTCTTCGTCCACATTCTCGGCTCCCCATCGCCACAGTTACCCAAGTGCGCTCTCGTCCTTTGTCAGAATATTCAATAACTTCAAGCTCGCGAGCAAGCCAGGTATCAAGTATTCCAGCAGTCAAAGACTCTCAAAGTGCTCACATGCAGAATGCGTCGATTGCTACTCCTTCTGAGCGATTCTCGAAACCGCCTACCACGTTGAACTCTAGGTTGGCCCAAGTCCGCCAGCAGCGGCTTGGCCACGTTCGTTCGGCATCGACATCGGCGGCAACAGCACCGACGGCGCTAGAAAGATCGACACCTATTCATGGACCTCACACAATACATGGATCGCATAATGTGCAATCGAGTCGAGGTGCGACTTCGAGCGACCGATCAGACAGTTGTATATTTGGGGCTCGTGCCGGCGCGCAGACACCACGAACTCTCAAGAAAACATTGCAAGACAGAACTCTTAACTTGACATCTGCTGCTCGGCCAGTTTCTGGGCCACTCACGAGGTCCAAGTCAGTTCTAACAAAGCCATCAGCGATTGGAGGTTCCGAAAGACGCTCCGGACTGGGATCGACGCTCACAGTTCCGAAGGGGTGCTCTTCAGTGAGGCCACAATCATCGCTGAGAACATCTACTCAAGAGACACCAATTAGGTCGTCAACCTTAGGTTCTTCCTCTATGAAGACATCAACACAAGAGGGACCGATGAGGCCACCGTCGACATTTTCAAGACCTGCAAGCAATCCGGCAAGGACTTCCTGTCCGACATCGTTACATGCGACGTCTTCAGCAAGTATGTCGACGGTCAAGAAACCTACTCGACCGGTATCTATACTTTCAACCCCGGCTACGCTAAGAAGACCGCTATCATCCGCGTCGAATATATCCGCAACTCCGAGTACGGGCACTCGGACTAAGCTGCCTGAGCCTGGTAGGTCATCAGGTAGTACACTCACACCTATATCTCGCACTGCCGCAGTAAGACGGCAAGCCTCAACTACTAAAGCAGATCCTGATGCTACAGTTCGACCGACTTCACGCATTATCTCGCTTTCAGGGACTTCTCCTTCGCGAGCAGGTGAACGGACGTCATCTCGAATTTCTAGAACCGCTTCTTCATCTATCAGTACTCCACCCATACTGAATATCACGAGACAAAGTACAAGCCAGCAGACCACTCCGCGAGCTGTTGCGCCTCCTGCTCATCACACCAGGTTGGCTGCATCTAGGAGTGCTTCGGGGTTCGCCACCACAAGGGAACGTGCGGACAGCCATATTTCGGAGCACCCGCGTTCTACTATCACGGCAGAACGACCAAAATCTATGCTCAATCCTGATCGTGCGACTTCAGCATTTAGGGCGGAGCGCCCGAAGAGTGTGATAGTGTCAGACGACGATCAGTCTAAAATATCGAGTTCTGTGACGAACAGACTTGCGTCGGCGAAGTCAAAGTCAGCAGCATTGAGAAATAAACGTCGGTCAACTCTAATGTCTGCGGTCTTTTCCGGCGACATATCAACAGCAACTGTGGTTCCTGATGGCACCTACGACAAAGTTTCGGACCCCTTCAATATTAAGACTGGAACCGGGGCTCCAAGCGCGGTGTTGAAGAAGATTCATGAGTCGAAGAAGTCGGAGAGGCTGGATCTGTCGTCACTAGATTTAAATAGCATCCCCGAGGAGGTCTACGATATGTTAAAAGAGGAAGAAGATCGCAGCATTCTCTACAGTAATCCGGCAATGAAGGAAAAGATCATAAAGCTGAAGCTATTTGGGGCTGCGGAGAACAATATAGAGAAAGTTGACGAGAGGTTACCAAACGAGTTTCCGAACTTGGAAGTACTTGATGTGAGTATTATTGTACCCGCTGTCTTAATACGTTGCTACGGCACTAACTTATGCGAACGTAAAAGCTAAGAAAGAATGCCATTCGGAAACTTCCACGTTCCATGAACAATTTCAATTGCTTGACGGTTTTAACTCTCTCGCACAATAAGCTCACCAACGAGGCGCTCAAGACCATCTGGGGAATCGCTTCGCTTGTCGATATAGATTTGCAGGATAATCGGTTTGATGATGAGATACCATGCGAGTTATCGAGTCTCTCGTCCTTAGAGACGCTGAATCTTAGCCATAACGAGTTCACCTCAGTGTCATCGTCTGCACTTAGCGGCCTCCATCGGTTGCGAAAGCTGAACTTGAAATCCAACAGGCTACGAAAGTTTCCTTTCGACTCAATTGAACATACTCCAATAGTCGAACTGAATTTGTCTTCCAACAAAATCTCCGGAAGTCTGATATCAATTGACAGAATGTCTCGTTTCTCTGAACTGAAGGTTCTTATTGCGAATCATAATCTCATCAAGGTCGTGTCTGACTTCGCGATAATATTGCCGTCATTGGAGATGCTGGACTTGTATTCGAATGCCATAGTGTCCCTTGGTATGCTATTACTCTGCACGCCTAGTCTCGTGTCGCTTCAAATAGGTCGTAACATGATTCCGACGCTCCCAGAGGGCACGACGGAACTGCCGAACTTGAAGGTACTAGATATTTCACATAATTTGTTTACGCAACTGGATGCGAGACTTGGTTTTATAGAGTCGCTGGAGACGCTCAAATGGGACGGAAACAAGTTTGGAGAGCGTGCATTGGCTTCTATGAGTACTGAAGAAGTCAGGCACCGGCTGCGAGGACGATATCAAAGAGCTAAAGAACTTGCGCAACAGCAACAACAGACAGATAAGGTCGAGAGTGAAGATGATATGAGCGGCTTGGAGATTGCACCGAAACGGATCACAAGATCGCATGCGAAACCAAAGGTGGTTGATCTGTCGGGTCGCGATTATGTGGATATTCCGCAACTGATTTGCGAACAGTATGCTCCTGGCAAGTTCTATACCTGCGGAGGGGACGGAATTACAGAACTTCATCTCCATCGTAACAAGTTATCGACAATACCGCGCTCCATAATGTTGTTTGCATTCTCAGACACATTAGAGGTTATTAATATTTCGCACAATAACCTCAGTGAGAACGCATTCCAGGCGCAAATATCTCTGCGATCCGTGTCAGAACTAAACATGTCGTGCAATTCGATTAGTTCTTTGGAATTGTATATCGCCAACTTCCGGCTACCTAGTTTGCTGAAACTGGACGTCTCATTCAATAAGATTCGTGATGTTCCTCTCGCGCTGGTGAAGGCATTCCCAACTCTGGAGGAATTAAATCTACATGAGAATAAGATCTCAGACATCTATGCAGATGCGTTCAAGGGACTAGAAAAGATTGACTTGTCGAACAACTCCATCGGCTATCTTCCACCAGAGCTAGGAAAGATCAAAACTATCGTGAAGCTTAAAGTGCAGGGCAATACGTTTAAGGCACCAAGATGGCAAGTCGTTCAGAAGGGAACGGATACGATAATGGAATGGTTAAGACAGAGGATTCCAGAAGAGGAATACGATATTAGAGAAAGTATGAACCTGTGTTAGATAATTGCATGATTTGTATTCATATGCATTGGATGGGATCGTAGTTCGTTGGGTTCTTGAGAGGTTGTAATATCTATTTCGCATATGTAATTTTGGGACGGATGTATAATTATCAAATATGTTTACTATGTTATAAGTCTATCGTACTGGCATTTTGGAACGGCGTAAATTCAATTAAAGTCCAGTTTAATCAAATATTCTCAGCTTAAGTAGCGTCAACTAACAATGGCATATTTAGGCTGAGGATGGCTGGCACCTACAAGGAGGAACCAAGCCGTTGACGCGGACTTCAAGTGCAGAAGGGATCAGATTATTGGCAGAAGGTATCGAGAGCGATATCTGAAAGTACGTGCTCATGCAAGTCTTCCCGTTTAGCCCGAAATGAAGCAGGAGTAGGGTAATGCCACACCATATTTCAGATCTTTCAATTATGGCCACTACGAAGGGAATTCTAAAGGGTCCGCATTCTGGGCCACGAAAGTAAAGCTTATTGTCACAGTCCAATGCGTTTCAGAAATTCGATAACGAGGTCAATTGGACCAAGACTCCGAATGCTCTGACGAAGCGCAAGAACAAATTGTTTGCTAGTTTAAAGGCATATACATCGCTTTTAACGTACACCCAACACCAACAATATGATATCGTATACACAACATGGCCTATCGTATGGCCTATATTACAACTCGACGATAACTGGCGCAAACTCCCCTTTTTCCTCGTCCGCGTCATCGCTGTCGTATGAATTAAACCCTGCTGGTACATCTGCCCCATACTCCTCGTCATCGCTACCGTAATGATGCATCCTTTCAAAGCCATTACTGCTGCTCCCAGATAACACACCCAGAACACTATCCTGCCGGTGCCGTTGTCGCGCCGCCACGGATGTCGGGGTTACTTCGAGATCAAGACCGAATTTTTCCTCCAGAAGAATGCCGATTTTGGATATCTGCGCCAGGATTGCGTCTTTCAACTCTGTCGTCATGACCGTGACATCAGATTGTGTCGAATCAGAGTCAGTGGTAAGAAACGAGCGACTAAGTGGATCGACCAGAGTTTTCCGTAGGCCACGCAAATGCGTTTTCACGAATGCGGAGCCGAGTAGATCCGTAAAATAGATCTCCGGAACACTCTGAAACTGCGCGTATAATATGTCTGAGATATACTGTTAGCTGGATGTCACCAAAAGCAACCTATACAGAGAATGCGTACCTAAGAACTGGCGATAAAAACTGGGGTATAATGACACTGCAGACTTGCAGGTACACAATAATTCTACGAGTCGCTTCCACTGTTCGGCTGCCGAATAGTTCGCCAAGAGCACCAGCAATATGAATGATAGCTGTAGTTCAGCAAGTACAGCATAGTAATCTACCGCACATCAAGTTAATATGTTGCTGACTACATGATAGCCGATGACAGACGCAGAAATACGAACCTCCGTCGCGCTCCCGTGCAACCAAGTCCCCAAGAAACCAGCTGCGATCCAGCGCAGCGGTGGTGAGCTCACGCCCTACTGCGCCCTCTCTCCACGTCCTCTGTCTCTTCAAATCGAAACTCAAGAATCGGAAAGATTCGTCGTCATCTGCCGTTACAGTGGTAGCTCTACTGGCGTCGGACGAGGTCGAGAAGGCTTGCGATATGGCGCTATTCAGAAGAAGCGAATCAGCTGATGAGGCTGTTATTGAAGATATTGGCACGCCGTTAGTGACGTATGACACAGGCAGTGATGATGATAGTAAGTTTGGAGTCAATTTAGAAGTTAGCTCAGAGAATTCTGGCGTAGACGACGGATACCGAAGTAGATGTGGATATGGCAGGTCTGTCCAAATTAGCACTTTTATCTCCGCTCAATTCTAATCAACCATAGCGAGCACACCTATTTCACTAATATCTCGTTCGTCTGAATTGACAAATTCCTCGACATCTTCATCCCATCGCATATTGATGAGCTTCCCCTCGCTCGCCTCGATGAACACCGCCATCCTCAAGTTCATGTTGCTCATAAGCTCAGCCTCTTCAGTTCCCGCATCCCGACTATCCAGAACAGACCGAGAATTCAGTGGCACGTCGTCTCCATTGCCTGCATCGTCTACCGGTGTGATCCTGGAGCTTTCACCTTGTTTCCTGCCGCTTCCAGACGAACCAGTTGTTGGTGGACTCCAGTGCAAGACGTGGATCCCGTCAGGAATGAGTTTTATGCCATTGAAATTTGCTGTAGCTGTGAAAAATTGGAGATCAATTCCTAGCAAGCATTTATCGGGAATATCGTGGAGGACTAGTGTCGTTTTGGGAAGTAGGGGTGCCATTGGTGTACGTCTTTATGAACGAACAAAAATGAACGAACGCATTTTTGTCGATGATATCATTTCAACATTGGGACTCGATGTTGGCGATGACTCCGGGGGCCAAAACGGCCCTGATTATCCGGATATAGTATCCATAATCTGAGCAATTCTAACTATATTTTTATTTCCACATGGTGGCGTACTGTAGTATCACTTGCATGCACGACGTAGAAACTCCAACCTCGTTTTGAAGATGTGTTAATTGTTTTTTGGAAAATCAATCGTGATCTCTATAGTATTGCCGGGGCTAGCGGCAATTCTCACGGTGTTAAGGCAGAAACGTATCAGAGATGTGAGCGCAAGTGCGTACGGGGTAAGGGTCACAAAGTGAACAGAGTACCGAGCACAGTGGAGGCGTGTTCGTACAACCCTCGTCCTGCCGCGCCCCCTCCGCCGTTTCTCCTCCCCCCCCAAACTGAAGCGCACAACCTGTTTCGTTCTCCCAAAAATCACACCGTGCCAGGTTCTCATCGTCAAACGTCTCACTTTCAGACGACCATCGTACTTTCCTGACCTATTTTTGACACCCAATCACCTTGGCAGTAAGATCACAGGAACTGTCGTCATGGACGCCCAGACCGAATCCACACCATTTACGAATGTGGCTGCGCAGACCACTCGACTTGCACAGGTGCGCTCATGTGGTTCCGCTGTCGCTGGCGTCTACGAATGCCAATTGAAATCAATGGATGCTAACACTTATTCCTCTTAGCGCTATCAATTCTATCTTGACCAATCGACCCCGTTTGTGTTCTATCGCTGGGTCGGCTCGGCGACGCTGCTTTTCTTCTTCATGCTCCGCATTGTCCTGTCGCAGGGGTGGTATATCGTCTGCTATTCGCTCGCCATCTACCTTCTCAACCTCTTCCTCGCGTTTCTGCAGCCCAAATTCGATCCCTCATTGGAGCAGGACATGAAGGAGCGGGAATCCGAGGAAGGCGGCGTTGGCGGCGAGCTTCCCACTCGCCAGGACGAGGAGTTTCGACCATTTATTCGAAGACTGCCCGAGTTTAAGTTCTGGTACTCGGCGACCAAGGCGACGGCCATTGCGTTTGTATGCACGTGGTTTGTGATATTTGATGTGCCTGGTTAGTATAATTTATGTTTCGGTGGCTGTCCTTTGGCGTGTTTTGGCTAACATATGACGACTCAAACAGTCTTCTGGCCCATCCTTCTCATTTACTTCTGCATCCTCTTTGCCATCACCATGCGTCGCCAGATTCAGCATATGATCAAGTACAGATACCTCCCCTGGGATCTCGGCAAGGTACGCTACCAGCGCCGGTCAATCTGATGCGACGCCGCCACCGTCATCGTCGTACATTGTCATATTTTGTTATTCCACGCATCATCAAAATTCCGGTGGGTCCTCGCATCATACTCATCATGACATTTACAAATTATAAATATATCTCATTCCTGTTCTTTTGTTTTATGTACTTCAGGGCGCTTCGTCGGGAGCGCTTTAATAGCATCACATGTGTACACTACGAATGAGGAGGAGTGACGTTATCACCTTCAAGAGTACGGGCCAATATCTCTGTAATCAATCATGGGCAACAGGCAGGCTTCTTGTGTGGTTTATAATATAGACTAATGTGTTGTAGTTTAATGGCGTTTTTTTTTCGTTTATGACCTTTGTTTTGATGCGTGTTATAGTGGTGCTATGAGTTATGTCTTAATATGAGCATATGTAATTCGGACATGTTTAAATTTAATATTTCTTTGAACTGTATAGTTTTGTTTGATATGCGTGTAAAATGTGATTGATGTGTTTTACGTTCGTAATTGATGTAATTCTAATCGATGCTTCTATAATATCGTGTTTGTTTCCGTCCTGAAATCGTCTTTATATATTTTGAGCAGAAACTAGGCAAATTGAAGAGTAAAAATATATCCATTGGGTCATCACCCCCTTCGATCGCTGGCCACCCGTCGTTCAGTACGAGGGCCTTTGCCCCGAAATATTGCGGAATGAACCAGACCCGCACCGCCTCGGTCATGCGACCGTCGTCACAGAAGACCGCTGGCACATCGCCATCGACGGCAAGCTCGGCAATAGCACGCTCCCGATCGGCACCTGAACCATTGGTCGCATGGCCGGAGGAGAAGGCGGCCGGGTCGCGCACATCGAGGAGATGGAAGGCTAGCAAGGATCTCAGTGCGGGACGGTTCGACGACGGATCATAGGACATGGGAAGCTCCGACGGCTCTCAAACCAGACGGAGGAGCGTGCCGCCCGCCGCGAGCAAGAAGGACTATGCTCCAAGCCGGCGCCCTGAAGCTGCTACTGTATCTGTGTCAACTTATTGAGCACGTTACTATACTATCATCACATCGAGAAATATCGACGGCTTGAAACCTATCATCATTATTTCTCGAGTGTCGTTAACATCTGGTGCTCACTTGAACAGTTATAGAACCGGTCGCGAAATAAAGAAACCTACAAACCAATCATAAAACCATCAATAATGCTAAACCAACTATTAAGGTATGGGAGATAGACGATGCAGTCGTGAAAACAATTCAGCCTCCATTCTCTCTGCTGCCCGTGGTCCGCTCAGTATCTCGCCCACCATGTCGGATCCATCAGGAAAATCAGACTCAAAAATTGCCTCGCCATTCCACTTCATATTCGCCAGAACAGTCTGACGGAAATGCCAACGCAAGTACTCATCTATGACCCTTCTCTCATCTGCTGGATCCCTGCAAACAGGGTCAAGTGTCCTTCCATCCACACCAAAAAGGTCTTCACTGAAACACGTTATCTTGTAATTATCATCCGGATCGACAGCAAAATTATAAGAGTCAAACTGTTTGTGAATTCCAGACTGCATGAGAAGTCCATTCTGACAAGAGTTTATCCCCGTATCATTTCCCCCCGACCTAATTGTAGCATACTGAGGATAATTCAAACGTATGAAGAGTTCTTCATGAGAGAGCGGAAAAATATGAGCAGCCTCGAAGCTTGTCCATTCATTTCTGTAGGCTGCAGGATTGATAAGTCCTGTTATCGCGCATTTTCCATCCCTACTTCGTACTTGCTCACGAAAACGGCGATCGCGTCTACTAATTGTACGTGAAAATGGTCTGGCAATGCATCACTCATCAGTCACCCATATCGTATCTAGTACTAAATCAGCCCTATTTATCACAATTCTAGACAATAAATTGAGATCACCTCCGGGAACGTTGCATACGATATCATAATGCCCTGGTTCAAGGGGCTCGTCTGTAGGCCTGAGCGGGACTTCAGTTCCTCGAAGCCACACACTATAAGGACCATTCGCGCGGATAATGAACTCTAGCAAACGAATGAATTTTTTTCTAGTCACGGATGGATTCAAATATAATCCTCCTAGAGGCTCGTCTGGTTGCGAAGGATCGTAAATGTGAACGTTTCGAATGATAGCCCTGCTCGCTATGTCTGAAATAGGACTAACAATCGTGGACATTAAAATAGATGGTCAGCAATGTGTGAGACTGAGGGGTAAGCTCATACGGAGCCACATTAATTTCGCCTCGAAGCGATTGTTAACGGCTCCGCGGAACCCGTGACGCAAAGAAAATTCTAGTCTGACGCAACGTTCGAAAAAAGAGGAGCGTAGGTCCCAGGCAAACTCCATACTTCACGAACTTAATGTGATTATATTATTTTCGGAACTCGTAGATGACTTATATGTTGGGTTTTCAAGGGCGGTGCTCATATGTAGAAGTGTCGGCTTCAGTTTGTCCCGGCAAGGCCCAACGCACCTGCACTCTGTCCACATCAGCGCATCGCATCGCATCGCATCGAACGACACGCTGAGAAAATGCCGCCACTACGCAAGGGCAAGCCCGCCCTCTCGCAAGCTAACAAACAACGCCCTCCCAAGCGCGGTTCCAAAAAGCGCCAGTTCACGCCGCAAACCGAAGACGACTACCTCTTCGTCGGATCAACGGAGGAAGAACACGGCGACCGCTGGACTGCAAACGACCCCGATAAGGTACGTACCGCGGTTGTTGCGGGGGGTTAGGCGGGTGTGAGCTGATGGCTGACATGCGGTACTAGGCCTACAGGTTCTACCTCCGCGCGCTGGAGTACTACTCGACGTGTCTTTCCAAATTCGCGGGTTCGTTCGACGCGGCGTATAACAAATGCCGGCTCGAGTTTCATGTATTCCAAACATTCTACGCGCGCGCTCTTCTCGCATCGCCGGCAGATACCACGCCGGCGACGCCGGCCGCCCGGCGACAGGATCGGATGGACGTGCTGACAAAGATCCTGGTTGACCATGAGCTCGCGCTGGGGTTATTTGGTCAGAGTGGCGCGAATAATGGTGGGAGAAAGAGGGACGACGGGCATCCGCCGTCGGATTTGCTGTATAACATGGGTCAGGTGCAGCTGTCGATCGCGGAGGAGCAGTATTCGCCTGGTCCGTACCGCGCCGCGATGGAGATTTTCGAGAGGACGTGGGCGGCGCAGGAGGCGGAGATGGAGAGGCTCAGAGCAGATATGGCGGAGATGCAGGCGAGCGCTGCTGGGTCCGAGAACGGGAGTGAGGTTGATGTTGACGTTGATGAGGAGGAAGCAGAGGAGGAGTACGCGACTTTGATTGAACCGACGACGTACACGTCCCTGCTCGAAACTGCGACTGCTCAGCTGTCATGTTTGATCCCGATGTACACAGTCGCGCAGGTGTTCTTGACGCGTTCCACCGGCCCCGACGATCTCGAGGGCCTGCAAGCCGCGGGAGCGACAGTTATGCAGCGGATCGCGACGTTGATTGCGCATCGGGAGGAGTTTGAGATCAAGGAAGCCGATGTGCAGGACTCAGCGCTCATCGTGGCGCGGTACGTTGCGCTGTCAGGATACCCATTTGACTCGGCGTCATCGTCATCGCCGGCGGGGAACCTCGAGCGCCTGATTTCGATATGGACGCACGACGGCAGCACGATCCTCGATCATGCAATTCCGCTGCTCCCTGCCCGCCTCACCTCCGCCTCGACCGCCCCTCCTACCATCACACTGCGCGACATCCTCTCCCACACGCCTCACTCCTCCCCGCGGTTTCTAGCCCAAGCCGACATGTTCACGCAATTCGGTCTCCTAGCCGGCGCGGACCCGGACCAGTTCCCCGAGCACGCGTGGCACGCGCTCTCTTTGGCAAGCCAACACCTGTCGTCGGCACTCTCCACGCTACTGTCGCCGGACCCGCATGGGAAAGACGTAGTCGTTGGCGCGGGCTCGCTTCCTGCGGCGCAGTTGGCGCAGATCCGGATCTGGACGACGCGGGGGGACGTGGAGCTGCTGCGCGCGGCGCTGGGCCAGGTGTACGAGCCTGCGGCGCGGAACCTGGCGGTGCTGAGGCGCAATGCGGAGGTGTATTACCGGAACGCAATCAAGCTGTGTAGCAGAGGAAGTGGGTGTGCGGACCCAGAAGTGGCGGACGCGGCGGCGGAGGCGAAGGTCAAGTGCGGGATTGTGGCGAGGGAGCGCGCAGAGGTTGTGGGGGTGGGCAAATGGCGGGATGTTGTCGCCGAGGCGATAGAAGACGGCGTCGTGAGCCGTGACGAGGTGTATGCGGTTGTTGGCGAGGTGTAGGTGCGGGTTATACACATGGATTGTTTTGTAATATATATATTATAAAGTATTGTTGTACATACACTAATTAATAAATCTAAATTTGCCTTGGAAACTGATTCCACGATTCAAAGGCTCCCGCGAACCGGCCGTCATTGCTCAGAGTGGTACTACTACTACTACTACTGGTACTCCCCCAATACAAGCCGTAATGGCGCGCCAACAGATCAAACTCCTCGCGCTCATCCAACAGCTCGAGTCCGTCGAGCCTGGCCATCTCGTCCGCGTCCACCCACGCGTCATGCACGAACTTGACGTCCGCCGCGGCGACGGCGCCGAAACCCAGTCCCCGCAGTCGCGACGCCTGCGCTGCCAGCGTCGGGTAGGCCATCATTGTCGGGATCGATATCCCCCGTGCCGCCAGGTTGTGCACCATCACCTTACCGAACTGGTCGTCGCTGCCAAATGGCTCGTAGGATACGATGCCCAGCTGGGAGGATGGAGAAGAAAACGCCTTGACAAACGCGGCGAGCACGCCGTCGCTGGCGTCTGGCTCGAGGTAGCATAGGCAGCATTCTGAGACAAGAAGCGTCGGCAACGCGGTGTCGATGTTGGGGAGGGCGCGGATGGCAGCCGGCGTGGTGAGATGGCGAAGATCGACGCCGTGGAGGACATAAGTCTCGCTTTTGATGGGGGTTTCGACCTGGGATGCAGGCTCTGTCCGTGCTCCGACGGGAGGAACGCGCACGCCAGCAGGTGGCGACGACCGTCTTCTGCGTCCACTACTGCTCGGCTGCTGAGCCTCCGAAATGCAAACCTCCAGCGGGCCGTGTAGCGCCTCGTTCAGCTCGGCATGCCGCGAAACCAGCTCGGCTTTGTGCCGCGTCGAAACGGCGAAATCGAGTTCATGGTAGATCAGCCCCGGGAAATGCTTCGGCAAGAGGTAAAACGGCCGCGTGTCAGACCCCGCTCCAAGCGAGATTATCTGCTTCCTGGTGCCAGGAGTCGCGTTGGAGAGAAAGCTATCGACTAACCGCGAAATTCCCGTCACGCGCACATACGTCCCTGCACACCCCAATTAGCCAAATTTGAAAACCGAGGGGGGAATTCTCTTCTCTAGTTACTTACCCCGATTTATTAATGGCAATTTGCGCACATCGCCCTTCTCGACCGTCGACGGGACGAAGAACTCGAGAAGCGGGTCGGAGAAGTATCCTGCGTTTGCGGCGGCATACTTGGAGAGGAGAGCGTCGGAGTCGGTCGCTTGGACGACTTTGTTGCGGGACATGGCCAGCGTCGTGGGATACGTTGATGCGGCGGTGTGGAGAACCTCAGCGCATCGATCAGCTTTAGCGTTACGAACAATGGATACGGATGTATGTGGATCCGCTAGTGACAGACAACAAAAGGGCAGGGCTCCTTCTGGACACACGGCTACACTCCACTCCCTTGCTGTCCTCGGAAGTTCCAGGGTCCGTCGGCCCGGGTCGACGCGAATAGACTCGCGAACGCGTTGAGTGTGGAGGCGACGTGATATTATGACGTCGTGCTGGGCGGTCGCAACTGCCTGCACGTGTAAGTCAGTTTGAGGCAAAATTAGTCATCGCGTTCCGTGCGGCTACAAACAAGGGAGCCAGCGATGACGACGGGTCTGCCTTGCGTGTCTCGCGAGGCTCGCGTGCGTTGCGAGAGTGCATGCTAGTGCATGTGGGTGCATGTGGGTGCATGCAACCGCATGCACCCACATGCACCGCGACAGGTTACTAATCCGAGAAACCTTCTCTTGCCGCGGCCGCCTCCGTCGCCAAAATCCGAGGCCAGCTCCGTCGCCCGACGGCTTCGGAGCAACGACAATACGCGTGGTGAACAGGGCTAGGGCAGGGGGGCTGGGAGGTCGGCGATTTGAATGCGGCTTCGGATGCTGCTGAATGCTGACTCCGCAAGGGAACACGGAGTTGCGGTCTTCATCGACTCCGACGCCGCGTTTGCTCTCCGTGTCTGCTACTATATCACTCTTGCCGGCTCTCCTTCACACCTTCGGCTACCATCTATCTATACTATCTATCCACCGTGCTAGCAGCCTCGCTCTACTGTTAGTAACCCTACCGTTAAACGTCGCTGCAACTCACATGCAAAGGACCCCCTCTGAGCTGTCCTCAACTGCTTCAACCAGCAATGTCGGCCGCAGCCGCGCCCACTATCGCGCACCGTCGCACTCTCTCGCCGTCGTCGTCGCTCGGCTTTGCAGACTCGTACCGGCTCGCCTCGACGGTGCGGTCTAAGCTCTCCCAGGCGGCGCGCAAATCAGACCACGACCTCCGCGTGCTGGTCTCCCACGCCAACTTGCTCGACTCCTTGATGGCCAATTTAGCACACACCGACGCGCCGCAACGGCAGCTGCCGCGGCAGCTGCCACGGCCGGCCCGCGAACTCGAACATGAGGTCATGTTCGACGTGAAGGAGGCCGGTGACGACGAGGAGGACGACGATAGCTGTTCGACGTGTTCGTCTTCCAGCGACTCCGAGGAGGAGGACGACGAGTACGAGGGCCGGCCCGAATATATCGTCAAAGCTCGTGGGTTTAGTCCCATCGTCGAGCGCGAGAACGAGGACGAGGATGAGGATGAGGATGGGGCCGACGAGTTGCTGCAGCCGCTTTACGAGCTTCGCCACGAGCTACTCGACCGGGGAGAGGACGCGACGCGTCCAAAGCACCCGTCTGTTACTTTCTCGGCAGACACAATCAAGAAGGCTCCTCAGCAACAGCGCCGGCAGTCGACGGCGTCGTTGCAGGACGTGCGTGCAACGACGGTGCGTAGTCAGAATTTTGCGTTTTACGATTCGGACTCGAGTGACGAGGAGGATGCGGACGATGAGATGGAGGACGGCCGGAGCGACGATGACTTTGAGGACGATGACGATGATGACTTGACGTTTTATGAAGCGGCGAATATGCATCGGTACGCACTGGCGGCTGGCGGCGGCGGCGGCGACGACGTCGACGTCGACGTCGATGACGATATGCCGGTTCTCACGCGCGTCTCTTCTCACTCTGCGGACCCGGATTCGCTGCGCGACCAAGACGAGGAGGAGGAAATGTCCGAACCACCTTCGCCGTCCCTCCCACAACTCACACATACCACGTCTACATCCGAGGATGACTACGTTGGCGAGGACGACGAAGAGGAAGACCGTGTCGAGCATCTCTCACTTAATGGCCATCCCGCGCCTACCACGCAGCCTACAAAGGAGCAGCTGCATGCAGCGGAGATCGCCCGCCCGGCGAGTGGACACTCCTTGTCGGAGCTGGAAGTCTTTGGCGTGGCGCGCGCGGACGTCAGTCCGTATGCGTTAACGTGGGTATCATGATTGTCTTTTTATTGTAAATATTTGGTGGGATATATATGTCATTTGGGGGTTACAACGGTTTTGGGGATTCTGGAAGATCGGCGTTCGTCGTTTTTGTTTATAGCGAGGAATTGGGAATTATTCACTCCCATTACGCTTTTGTAAATACATGGGGAGAGGAAAGGAGAGTGTTCTGTATATTTAGTTCCAACGCTCAATTCATTTTACGAATTCAAATTATTATGATACTGCAGTGTCAAGTGTGCACGGTTGCTAATTACCCGTGTGACATCCCCTTCGCTCTCAGAAAAAGACCAAAGTCCTGACCTCCACGCTCTGCCTCCCCACGCCCTCCTGCCCCTGCAGCTCAAACGCCGAATGAGGAATCCTCCTCGCCGCCACATCCTCCGCGCTATCAAAACACTTTATCAGCACCGCCTCATCGACATCCATCCCCCGCCAGAAATACCACTTCTGCCCGTCGCTGTACCGCACTGCCAGCGTCTCGCCCGTCTTGTCCTCATACCGGTGCTCAACTGGCACGAGATCCTCGTCCCGCACGGTGCGCGCGTCCGCGAACGCCAGAGGGTCGCGGTTTACCTTGTTCAGCGGTTTCCAGTAATTTACCAACTGGAACCGCCGGCTGAGCTTCTCGTCCGCCTCCGCCGGGTCCGCGACGTGCCTGCGCACGCGGTCGGCCGCCGCGCGGGCGGACTGGTCAATGTGCACCCTGTTGACCGGCGAGCGGGTCGCGTTGGGTCCCCGGATCGTATGGTCGAAGACGACGACCTGCTTGGCGCCTGTGGCGCGCCTGATGGCACACTCGACGAGCGGGTAGTACTCCTTCTGGATCGAGTCCGTGCGCTCAGTGCCGGTTCCGTGGTCGAGGAACGACGGTGCGGAAAAGGCCGGTGCGAAGCGGTCGAGCGCGAAGCCGTACGTGTCGAGCGACACATCGGTCGCCGGGTCGAGAGAGCGGACATCGGTGATCTGGACTTCGTGCGGATCGTCGCCAAAGTTGCGTGACGGCACCCCCGGAGGAGGCGTCTGCACGTAGTTGTACGGCTTTGAGCCGTCGGCAGGAGGGGCGTAGAAGTTGAGGGTTGCACGGACAGAGCTGTCGCTTGCTGTTACCGTTGTAGTCGTTGCCGTGGTCGACATATCTGCTGTGCGGGCGCGTGTGTGTGTGTGTGAGATGATGCTGTTGCGTGCGATGATGCTGAGTACTGAGAGAAAATAGGGTCTGCTTGAGAGTATTTATGAAAGCATCTTCCAGATTTGTCCCTGGACTGTGTATTTGTAATATGAGAGATGGCGTGCTGGACTATGCAATGATGCACCCCCCGGCGACAGCGATGACCAATGCCGACGACGTCCGACGGTGAAGTTCTTGAGTTTATTTCACTCGCAGCGTGGATCGGTCATTCTAGCTGGCGCAAAACAAAACAGAGCAGAGACTCTGCATAGCGAAGAGTCCTACTTTTTGAATACGCACTCATACGTCTTAACCCCGGAGATGCTGCGATCAATGAGTCGGCGCATCTTACTTGGAGAGAGCCGCACGCACTGTCACCTTAGACTCAAAAGTTTCGAGACCCCCGCAACATACCACAACAAAGTCATTTGTCAACCGTTATTTCTGTATACCCATTCACCCCCTACATCATTCATCGTTCTTCATTGCCCTAATTGCCGAGACCAATGCCGTCATTATAATATTTGATCGCCAGCGAGACGAGTGCTGCGACGAGCCATACGCGTACCGCATTCGCCCCGCCGCCCGCGGCTCGGACGGAAATGCCTACCCGGTTCCATCACGCTCTCCTTCCCTGTTCCCCCCGCTCATCCCGCCCCCTTCTCGCCCCCGCC
>PPJX02000130.1:0-43701 GCA_003705915.2 Lipomyces lipofer | reverse complement strand
GTAGTTCTTGAGGCTGGAGCTTGGAGAACATGCGAGACTCTAGTGATTGTGGCTCCAAAGGCTTTGCTGGTAAGCGTTTTTTCAGGGATTGATACAGTTGTTAATTGCAGTTAAGTTATGCAGTTAATTATCTCATTAGTGGCTGGACATCCATTATTATTGGTAGGGACTCATATGCAGAAGACGATTGTGTAAATAATTCCTGCAACCCTTGATCTGCGTCAGGAGCACGCTCCTGAGGGTCTCGTGGCCTGCGAGGTTAGGGCTCAGTCATTCATACTTCTGAGGGTCTCGTAGCCTGCGAGGCTAGGGCTCGCCTAACATAGGCACTGTCACGGCTTTGTGGGCTAGGGTTCGGCCTACCCAACCCTACCATCCTGTAACATACCGTGTCACGAAGACAAATCGAATGCCGAGAATGCTGATATGAATTACATGGCGGTGACCACGAGTCGAGGCAAGTTGCGCGATCACCAACTGGAGAACGCAATCGGCACCAAACTTTCTTGCCACTAATACTCACCAGCAATATTTAGGTTTTCCCACGATCGACGCTCCAGGTTGCTGTTCCTTAATGAATGTCAGCCTCCGGGGCTACGATAATTTTTGCTCTCACTCGACTTCTTGATCGTTTGCTTTCTAACAATTGCGCTACGCATTCCACCAACTTTTTCCTCTCAAAGCATTGTTCGTCTCCGCTATTAGCATGGCTTTGACTCGTGCCCTTATCTATTCCGGTTCTGTCCTTAGTCTCTTTGGGCTTTGTATCTATCGATACACCTCGCCAATACTTCAAGATACTCCAAGATCTCCAAGCCAGCTAATAAAAAAAGAGATTGAATCTTTTAATCCGAAGCAAAATCCAGTCGATTGGACTTATCTGTCCATGCGATGCACCAAATCAACATTCACAACCAAACCGTTTCCTAATGCCAAAAACATCATGTTGGCCATATTCAATAGTTGGGTCATGGCACCAGAGCGGAATTTTCTAAGACTATTCACTTCCTCCTACGTCCCAGCGACCGCCAAAGTTGGACAGTCCTCCTTTGGACTTTTCGAAACTGTCTACTCGGACGATAATGACGTCATTCTTCATTGGAAAGCGGATACATTGGAAGGGTTACATATTATACGAGCCATTGATCAAGAACAGGAGGTGATTTTTCAGTTTGATACAGTATTCTGGGATCCTGGGAACCGAGTCACCCCGACAGGTGCAATAAGCCTTTATCTGCATACGGTGTATGCGAAAATGCTGCTGCGAGCTGGTGTGGCTTCTCTCTTATGCTAAACGGATAGATGTATCAATTCAAAGACCCTTCTCCACTCAAAAATATCATCTCTAACATTCCCTGTGGCCATATATTCCAATCTCAAACATTTTTGCAAACAAAACCATGTTAAAATAACTCAAATGGCTCAAACTGTCAATAGAACTCAAATGGCTCAAACTTTCTCCACGCAGACGCAAATATAACAATAAAAAAATAGGGACGTAAAGATTACTTCCATTGAAGTACACTCTTACTATACAAATCAATGGCCAATCCTGTGATACTGAGAACATGCTGAGTCAAATTACTTTTGCTCCACTAACGCGACGATCATCAAGATAAATAGTCCTCGGTGCCCATCTAGAGGAGTATCCAAAAATCTTCACCGCATCTAGCAAATATGGTCGTTGTTTCGGCTGACTCCAATCGCAAGGGTGCTTCGACTCAATCCAAAAGTAAGTTGGCTGTATTGCGAATTAACCGATTCACTATTGTCCACATAGAGACTTCCAGAGGATTTTCCTTGATTATCTAAAGCCGCAACCAAGAAGTAGGGGATGCGAACTGTAGCATATGTCGTCTTTGCAGGGTATTGAACCGGCAGAATAACTCCGCCCTTGACATGGACATTGATGTGTCAAATTTGCATCAAGGGTCTTGTAGCCACCCGAAGTCAGTTCCGCAATTCCAGTGTACCAATCATACCAGATACCCTCTGGGAAGGAATTAGCTACACCATTAATTATTCAATTCAAGCCACATACCTGGGAAGTAGCCTGTGACAGAAGTTGCGGGCTCAGTCAAAACTGGCGTGACCAATAGACCTAAAGTGAACTGGGTATCGATACCGATTGTTTTCGTATCCGATGGATTATCCCATCACAACGGACGAATGACAGCATTTCCCGTCTTGGATGCCTGTTGCATCAGGCCGTAAATATATGGCAAGAGAGTATAACGAACAGTATATGGCTTCAGTGCTGACTCCGTGACTGTTTCCCACAAAAAGAAAATGAATCAGCATTGCCTTCTGCACGATGATGAGAATGGATAGAAGGCGCCAACCTGTGCCCAACGGTTGCAAAGTTCTTCCGTAGTATCACCACCGAAACTGCAAATATTAGAGCCAACCATTGGTATGCCAAAGAGTTGGTTAGACATGATCTGAGGAATAGACAACTAGAGGTCCTCCCATGTCGCCGCATTGTCTCCATTCCATTTCTGTGCATAATGGCCCGTACCAGGAAAGGATGAGCGGTTCAAGATAAATGTTCTTTTGCCAGGATTTAGGCTTGACAAAGCACTGCGCGTATGGATAGCTTCGTAATGGCCATAGAGGTTATGCGCATTATATTCTGTCACGCCTTCGTAGTGAGTAACGTTCGTGGATATCGCTCGGTGATTGAGACCTCTCGCTTCCCAAGCACCATCATTGTTGATGCGATAGGCAGGTTCATATCCGGGAGGAATCAGAAAGTTGGCTGCCTCGTTCATATCTATCCATCGGCCATCGAAGCTGTTAATCCCATGAAACTCCGTAATCTATTGAATTCTAAGTCAGCCAATAATTTCAACTAGAGATCATGAACGAACGACCTACCTGCTTCGTCCACCAGTTGTCAGATTGTGGATGAAACCAATCTGGGAAGGCAGTCGTACCAGGCCACACTTCACCCAACTAATAGCATATGTTAGGCACCGACCTCATTAATGTTGTCAGGGTTAGGGGCTAACTGTTGATGGCAAGAAAAATAATTTGTAAAGTCGATGTTGGGGGAATGACACTCATTTTCGAGGCCTCCGATTGTATGTAAATTGTTAAGTGTGTCCCTGTGTTGTATGGTGTTGTGTACTACCAACTTGGGGTCGTATAACACTCCAACGGGGAAATAGAAAACCAAGTTAAGTACCAGTTGCACCCCTTGTGGAACGAAAAACAAAAATTACCTTGACCACAGATTACTCTATAGTGCCTGAGCACATCACTAAATTTTTTTGGCCCTTTAACTGACTCGCTTAGCGATAATTAACTAAAGTCCCAAAGCTACAAGCTACACAATCTAGGTTCAGCTGGGAAGTATCTAACCTTCCGCGACCAAGTCACCAAAGTTAGCCTACTTGCCTTCACGCGGTACCTAAAGATTAATTATCTGCTCTCTAAAACCAGACAGCCTCTTCATTATCATTCCTAATTTCAACGCTAGCGACTCTTCGTGAGGATTAACTTGAGGCCACGGTTGAGAACTTTTCTCCTGAGCTAAAAGGCCAAACTAGACGTAACTACATTAGTTGAGAGAAAGAACAGGTACCTAATTTAGTGATATTGCTACGCAACCGTAACTAAATTAGTTAACCGAACTCCCGTCATGTCCAGCATGCCTGACAACGGCAATTCTATGACCAATGCTGTGCCCCAGGACTACCTGGACAGAAAGCCAGCAGCGGTAAAATGTTTGGTGCGCCTCGGCAATCATTCATTGATAATTATAGTACAACATACTCGTCCATCCCCGCTGATATCAAACTTCAATCGTCTGTACAATCTCGTCGTGCGAGTGGATTGAAGACGACGCCGTTACGACCTTGCCTTCGTACTTCTCTGCTCTCCCAGGATGGTGCTAACGAATTTGCCTGTGTCGCCAACGACGTCAAGCCACGGGAACTTGGCCTCAGGCGTGTGGATAGCAGCGACTGTGTAGGCGCCGTCGCCGGCCGCGCGAGGCGCCATCATGCCTCCAGAGTTCTGCATGAACGTTCCTGGTGCGAAGAAGGCGCTATTTGGTCGGCAGGTCGCGGATATATACTGCTCAAGCTCGGCCTTTGCGTCATACGCGTCGACGGGGTACTTGCCGCCCGAGATCTTGCCTGCTTGTGACTCCGTGCTGTAGATGAAGTATTGCGCGCCTGCTGCAACCGCCGCATCCGCGATGGCGTTGCCCTGGCGAACTTCCCTCGACTTCGCCTGATCGTCGTAGACGGTGCGCGTCATTGTAAAGACAGTGTGCGCGCCTTGAAGCGCTTGCTCGATGGATTCTTCATCATCCAAGTCGCCGTTGACGACCTCGACTCCCCATTGCTGCACCCCTCCTTTTATGACTGCGAGGCCGCTACTCCTCATGTACTAGTGGCAAACAAACCAAGACACAACAAACAAAAGCCGAGATATATAAGTACAATCACAAACAACCACGAACAAACCGAACTTGTCACAAACAACAACGCACGGACTGGCCTTCGCGATGATGAGGCTCAGACGGCGCACAGATTCAGGGGCAGGGTTGTTTCATGACATTACCCTTGCCGGGTAGAACCCTTTTGGTTAATACGAGAACTTTTCGACGTAAAACATGGCTCCTCGTAACATATCATCCAAAATATCATATTGACAAAATGCATGAATGAAAAGAAAATTCACTACATCTATATCAACCTCACGCTTCCAATCTATTATGCTACTAAAACACCTTAACAGACAAGTATAATTAACAACTACTCTTCTTCTTCCTCGGCAACATCGTCATGAAACTTCTTGCCTTCCAATGTAGGCTTAATGACACCAGCTCGGATTAAGAAGTCACCGAAATGCTCGCCCTCTTCCCGCTCAAGTGCCCATCTCTTGAATAACGGCTTCAAGAGCTCGAGAGCTTGTTCCTCGTTAACGGAGGATCTGTAGAGCTTGTTCAGTCGCTGGCCGACGTAGCCACCGCCCAACATGAGGTTGTAAGCGCCATAAGCCTTGCCAACCATAGCGACCTCTGCAAGCCATGGGCGTGAGCAGCCGTTCGGACAGCCAGTCATACGCATAACGACAGAGTCGTGACGAAGGCCAAGTTCTTCAAGATAGAATTCGAGCTTTGATATGAAGATGGGGAGGTATCGCTCACTCTCAGCCATAGCGACACCACACGTGGGGAACGCAACGCAGGCCGCAGAGGACAATCGGAGGCCAGAGAATTGCAGGTTATCAAGCTTGTATTCGGCAAGAAGTCGCTTGACCTCAGGCATGTCCTCTTCCGCAATGTTGCTGAGGATGACGTGCTGGTTACCAGTCAACCTGAATTCAGCCTCGGCTTTCATCGCAAGAGCAATTTCTCTAAGGCCTGTCTTCATCCGGAACTCAGGAGTATCCTCAATACGACCGTTTTCGACAAACATAGTAAAATGGTTGAGTCCCCGCTCATCCTTGACCCATCCGAAATGGTCGATATTAGACTCGAAACTGAATGCTCGTGCTTCTTCGAACTTAAATCCGAGTAACTCCTCCACTTTCTGACGGAAAACGTCAGCGCCCATATCGTCAATGGTGTATTGTAGACGAGCATGTTTCCTGTCCTTTCGGTCACCATTGTCACGCTGGATTAACATAATCTTCTCGCACACCACGACAACGTCCTCCTTCTTGATGTAACCAAGCATACTACCGGTTCGCGGGTAAGTCTTCTTGTTGTTGTGAGTGGTACCCATACCACCACCAGCAACAACGTTGAAACCGGTGAGCTTGCCCTCCTCATCGACAATCGCGATCAAACCAACGTCGTGGGCGAAGACATCGACGTCATTGTACGGTGGCATGGCGATGGCGATCTTGAACTTTCGAGGCAGGTAGGTTGCTCCATATAGAGGCTCGAAATCAACGACAGCGTTTCCCGCAACAAGCTTC
This sequence comes from Lipomyces lipofer, assembly GCA_003705915.2. Classification (NCBI taxonomy): domain Eukaryota; kingdom Fungi; phylum Ascomycota; class Lipomycetes; order Lipomycetales; family Lipomycetaceae; genus Lipomyces; species Lipomyces lipofer. The sequence continues at coordinate 37,764 of PPJX02000130.1, read as the reverse complement.
TTCTCGTCACTGTCATCCGTAAGCCAGATCTCGTGATAGGCGGTCATCGTCGGCAGAAGATGATCACTAATACCTCGGGCATATGAGGTAAGCTCTTTGTGAAGGGCATTGTTGTACGGAAGACCAGGGCACATGACGTTTCCTATAACATGGGTAAGCATGTGCGGATTAAAGCTAAGCCAAAATTTAAAGAAACGTACGGTTGCCATCACCACAGGCGGCAATAGTATCCAGAAGCGCAACATTTATTGCCTTGATGGCTGGCTATACTTTCTGTCAGGTACAATCTCGTATAAGCGCAGACACTGGCAATATTACCTTCAATTTCTTCTTAATCACACCATGCAACTGATAAGTTCCTCGAGTGGTCATTTTGAAAGTGTGATTACCCTTGTCGTCAGCAATCTGGTCGATCGCCAACCATTGAGCAGGCGTTGAGACACCAGCTGGCATACGGACACGAATCATGAAAGAATAAGCCGGTTCCAACCCACTTGCCTTTCGTTGTTCGCGGATATCACGATCATCCTGCAAATATGCGCCGTGGAACTTCGTCAATTGAGAATCGGACGCCGAAATGGCGCCAGTCGACTCGTCGTTCAGACCTTCGACAATGGTGCCTCGGAGATAGTTGGACTGCATCTTGATATCTTCATTGGTCAATGTCGGAGGTTCGTCAACAGCAGCACCAATACCGTCAACACCAAGCGCCTTCCACAACTCAGTCTCCCACATAGGGTACGCTGTCTGGTATCCATCGGGATCCTGCGCATTACCAAGACCTAGCTCAACCATTCGCTTAGCACCAAGAATCTCCAATCTATGGTTCAAGTCTTTAGAAGGCTTATTGTAGTACACCTTATCTTGCTTTCGCGGCCAGTAGTGGCTGTCACCAAGACCAAACACAGTGTAGTTGATGGACGCAAGATCGAGATCTGTAGACGATTTGACAGCCTTCCAGAAATTACGACCATTCTGCGGGAACTCACCCTGACCAGCGGTAGAAGTGACGATAACAAGGTTCTCTTCGGCACCTAAATCTTCAACTGGGAAATCATCCATTGCCATGACAACTGCGCCCAAGCCGCGGCCCTTGGCGCGTCTCTGAAGTCGCTTGGCAACATTCTCAGCATTACCCCCATCGGACGCGAATAAAATGGTCAACGGCGGACCAGTAAGACCCTCGAGAAGCTTAGAATAGGCGTCTTTGGCCCTCTTACGCTGCTGGCTGCGGAGCTCAGAACCATACGAACTGGCAACGTTCTCACCGAAGACAGGAAGGCGCCGAGCAACCTGAGACAAATGGTTCTCGCGCTCCAAGAAGTCCTTGAGCTCCTTTTTCAATGCCTGCGAATCAAGCTGGAAGTTAGGCAGACCGCGCTCATCGGGTCGAGGATCCCACCTATATAGAGGCCAGTAGCCAGAATCAACCGCCTTCTTCGTCTCCTGCAGGACAGTAAGTGCTGAATCAGTCTCCTCGTTGTAAGGCAAATAAGCAATAACGATGGAAGGACCTGTGAACTTGTCCGCCTCAATGAAAGCCTGAAGAGCTTGAGTGTAGGAGTTGTAGACAGCAATGGAAGCAACGTATGAGTTGGAGTAGTTCATAGCGTAGAGTCCGATATCCTTCTTCCGGCGGGAAGCGTCCTTAGCGGCACGAGCAGTGTAAGGCTGTGAGTCAATGATGAGAACATTGACATTCTTGCCAGATGCAATGACATTGTGAACACCAGAAGTACCGAGATCGTAAGACCAAGCATCAGAGCCAATGATCCACGAACTAGTCCCAAGAAGGAAGGTCTTGTCACTAAGCAATTCGCTAGCAATTTCAGAGCTATCACTTTCCAACTTCGAGATCAACTCAGCACCGACCTCGGAAAGTTTGCTCGAGTTCTCGCTGCTGAGGAGGAGCCAGCGCGAAGCAAGGTCGTTGGACTCCTGGTTCGTGAAGACATTCTCGTTAATGGCTTTCTGAAGCTTGGACACCAACACCTTCTTCTCCTCCTCCTTGGTGAGGTAAGCTCCGAATCCATACTCAGGGTTGCTAGTAATTGTTCGTGGAATACCAGTGTCATCCCTGTCGAGGGCATTGAGAATACTTAACCTATCGCCGAAAATGTTATAAAGCATTTTGGAGTAAGCGGTCTCCAATTCTGGCTGTGCTAGGTGGTACTCAGGGTCAACATCGTGAGAGGCACGGCCACCAACCAGCAAATTCTGTGTAGGAGCTTCGGATTGGATATTCTGAACGATGCCTCGAAGAGCTTGGCGAATTGTCTTGCTGTCGAGATATCCGAGCTGGTATCCAACAACGACAGGAATAGCGGCAGCCTTAGATAGGTCATTATTGAGCGAAGATATAAGGTCGATCAGAACAGGGCCCCACTTGGTAGTCTGGCGGTGGACCTGCTCAAGCACACCAAGACGCTTGACGGATCGTGGAATGACGGCTAATAACTTCTCCGCCGACCATGGACGATAAACGCGGACCGTAATGACTCCAACCTTGGAGTAAATGTCGCCCCAGCCGGCATGACCAATAGTGGTAATGAAATTCTGAGCGGATGATCCGAAGATCAGGAGGGCGGTATCCGCGTTACCAGCACCATGGTAATCGAATGCCTTGTACGTACGACCGATTGCAACACGCATGAGCTCAAATACAGCCTCAGTAGCTTGAAACAGACCAGCAGTCTTGTGGCCGACCTTTGTTAAATCAACGGTACCGTTGGCTTGCTCACCGTTAGTCTTCTCCTCAGCAGCTTCCCCCATTGCGGGCTTCTCGGCAACAGCACCAGCGGTATCGTTCCAATAGACGTTGTTAGCAACAGTGCTCCCCTCAGTTCTACCATATACCAACGCGTTTCTGTCAAAAACTTTGTCAATTTGATTCACGTCCTCAAAAGGAATAGGAGTCTCTGCACCCTCAGGTTGGTGGAAGAAGTGGATGACACCATTGCCAGTGCGGATGGCAAGTACGTGTGACGCGATGGAGAGGTCCTGCGCCTCACGCAAACTGAAAGACTGGATGAGCGTGAATCCAAGCTGACGGAGAGAGGTAATCTCAGAGAAGTCAGCGAAACCTCGGCTCATGGAGACATGGATGACAACTGGAAACTTGGCGAGCTTCGCGAGATGTGTAATGGCAGCTGGCAGCGTCGAAGATGCAGCGGTAATCGAGACGAAGGTCGTCTTTCCGAGCTCCTCCACGCCGGTGAGGAACGGGTCAGCGTTATACCTGACAGAATAGACCTGCAATATCTTAACCATACATTGCTTAAGTAGATCTCATTTTGATCACACATACCGAAGGAAGAGTTCCCCGCTTGGCAACGAGACCGCGGACCTTGTGGTAGACCATTCGGTCAAGAGCATACTGGAAACCGACAACTGGTGCAGCTTTGAGATTCGGCTGAACAGACAGTACGGTTTCACTGAAGAGATAGGCAACACGGGCGGCTGAACTTACGTAAACAATTGGCCCAAAAATAGTAAATACGACAAGAATTACGTACCTGCGTCTTCGCGAGTCGAAACAAAACCAATTGGAGGAGCCATTGTGGAGACTGTACGACAAAGCAATAGCAATATCCCAAGAGAATTGAGAAGGCTCAACCTGGAGCCTGGACCACGACGCAAACAGGCAAAAGCCGCAATGTCGAAAACTGCGTAGGCGAGACTAACCGTAACAACAAAGCGAGAAGGGCCCAGCTGTCTGAGCGCGGAGATAATGGGGATAGGACTAACCTCTATATACCCTGAACCCGACCTTTTTTCACTAGCCCGAATTGCGCCGTCGACCCCTGAAGTCACTCCGGCCACTCGTAAGCCAGTAAATCCCGTGCCACCACATGAGCGGTGTGCCTGTCCCGTTTTGATTCACACAAAATCGACATTATCACGGCTATATACAACCGTAGTTTTGCTTAAATCGATACGCACCACTCTTCTTGTGACAAGTACACAAGTCGCGTAATGTTGCGGCCATTCTCGTATGAGAGCAGTCAAGAACGATGAAATCGGAGAATCTCAAGTTCACATAAGCGAACATCATGTTGTAGCCCAAGTTAACACCACCAAGTGGACATATATTCTATAGTCCATTATGTCCATGGCTAATACCTAATATACAAAATACATGACACAAAATACAATAGCATGCCCGCTATTAATAGCCGCGCCCCCATATCCTAGCTCTAACCAAAAGTACCGCCAGACTGTTTTCCCGTGCGTTTCTTCGCAGAAATGCGCCATTCATTAGGATCTTGCGCGTATTTATTATACAAAGACTGAATTCGCTCGTTCTGGTTCCGCCTCGACAGCTTTGACGATTCTGCAACCTCGAAGAATGTGGGTGCGGCTTCAACAAGCCATTTCGGTTCAATCTGAGTCGCACAATGCATGTACTCCTTCGAGGTTAAGATCAAAGTGTGGTAATCACATACTCCGCATTCTTGCCGGAAAGTGCAGATGATGGATGCGTGTACACCGGTGTACCCTCAATGAGAGTACGATACCCTTCCTGCGGATCGCGACGGCCAGCATTGCGGAAAACGCCCGAGAAGAGAGCGCCGCACTTTATCAGTGCCAGCACCGCAAGACATAATTTTATGCTTGTGTGGTGACTGCTGGCACGAGATAAAATGGGGTGATATTTTTTCCAATTAGTAGGGCATTTTACTATTACAATCTATCACCGTTTATAGATAGCGTGTTCAATTTTCAGCAAAAATTTACTGACCCTTTAATTTTTGGTGCTGTCGCTGCGACTGCTAGAGGATTAGGGTGCAAGGAGCGACTTTGGGAGATCGGTGGGAGCGACCGAGGGCTAGGGTATAAGGGCGGTCTTGCGCACTAAGGGCCGAGGGCTAGGGTACAGGGAGCGAATGCTGAGCACGATGGATCAACTTTGGCATCTTCTCAATGGTGGACAATATTGCTATGATTGACCGCGCGTTTATGTCCAGGGGGGGACGGGCGTTCTCGTGTGGAGAAAACGTTGTAGGGAATCATTTAGACGCAGCCAGGGTTAGGGTCTGGAGGTCATATCCAGTTCGATCTCATGAGTCCTACGTTGAGATCGGAAAGGAGGGTGCCAAGATCGAGCTTGGTGGCGTGCGTCTCGATTCCAAGAGATTTGCTAGGAATCAGAAGGCAGATACAATGAGGATGTTAATGTTAATGAACGATGTATATAAGCAGTAAATGAGGCAGATACGCAGTAATTCCGCATTAACAATGAAATCTGGTGCTTCATTTTCTTGCCGCTTAATCCATCGTGATGCTTCTCAGCCATCGTCCTCTCTACTCAGGATAGCTCGCAGGACGTGTCTACAGGATGCCTCGCTAACTGCCTCAGGATAGCAAGTAACTGCCGTACTGACCTCGCCGCCGCTACTTCTGAACCTATCTATAAAAAATAATGCTGCCGATTTACCGATTTGCCGATGCGATTATCGGCAGGCAATATCGGTGAGAATTGGAGGCCGCTGTTATCGCATCGCCGCCGATATTTATCGGCGAAATCGCGAAATCGGTAAATCGGCAACAGCCCTAGATCCGCAGAGGGTTCCGGATCCACCTGTTCAGTGCACACACCCTGCACCTCCGATCCCGGCTGACCAGTGCTGTCCTTCCGTTAAGATGATTAGCTCGCAGGCCATGTGGTGGTGAACACTGCAACAGGCCCGTGGACTTATTGTGGAGTCTTAGCACGGAACTAATCAGCCTTGTAAACTGAATCCGGAGAGCATCAGTCAGACGTGTTGCGCGTGAATAGCGTGCAGCTTACACGACATAATTATTTTTGCCATTAACGACAACAGGCAAAACGAGCGATATCGTATCGTATCTGGCCCTAAGTATATTCTCATGAGTGAATATTTCTCTACGTCTCATCTACACTGGACCCAATCGGAATTGTTATCGCGTTACTGCGCCTCGCCTCCTGTTAACTCGATTATTGTTTCGCATAAACGGCGTAGGGCGTGACATATACGGTGCATAACGACGTTGAATCGGTTGATTCTTATTGCTCTCGCATATTTCGGGGTACGAAGCTGAGATTAACATTATGTATGGACAATAATGTCTATTACAGTATTCCCGGATTAACTGTTTAATGGATTGGAATCATGGCAGATGTTGTGCCTTCCATTCGGTCGCGGTCTCGATTTGTTTTGAGACATGTCTATGACTTCCCGCATGATTGACCTCCAAAGAACAATAACATAGCTATGAATGTAAGCTGTACAATAAGTTTTAGTATTGGATAAGTATTCGCCCCGTTATTGCATTAGGGCCGTTGGTGGGGAGCGCAGTTCCTAGCTTAATAACGATTTATTCTTAATTGCAATCAAAAAAATCTAATTAGATATTTCATAAGCGAAAATACAAACTTACTCCCTTCTGCAATCCAAACGGCTCAGCGGATTGTCAATCGAGCACCTTATTCCTTAGCATTTTGGGCGACGAGGAAAACCGCCCCTTGTGCACGATTTGTGTGTGAAAATCAAGTTTTTCAAATCGGGTTAGCGTGGCTCGTTGGAACTCTCCGTCTCCCGCGTCCGAATCCAAGCGTTGGCTGCGGCTGTGGCGGCGCAGGAAGCGCGTGGTGCTCCATACTTATGAGCCGCACGGCTCGTCAGTAGATCAAATAGAGGCCACAGCACGTCGGACAACCGCACGTTTTCGCAGTGGCGGTGGAAACTTTCTCATACTTAAGCGACCGTTGCTCGTTCTGAAAGAAGAATAGCGCGCTTTCAGCCACGAATGGTCAAATCAAAAAGGGGATAGCGTCAATTTGGTTTATAGGGGCTGGTTAGCGGCTACTTGAAACGGTAAGCGTCATTCTAAATGTTCATAACCTTATGTACGTGCTGAGACCCTAACCTGACACCGTAACTTCTGCTAAGTTTTGAAGGATCGCGACCGGGGGAGACGAATGCACCGAATGCACCGCTAGTTTACTATTGGAGTGGAAACTGAAGAGGACTCATCGACCCCACTGCCAGCTCGTACACCTCCCCTCTAGCACTTCCATGGCGGACTAACGGTAATGGTGTGGATTTTCAACCTCTACACGATAACGGCATTTGTGACACTCGGTAGCATGCTATGGGGCCTCGATACCCTTCGGAAATCATCCCGCTTCGCATCCGCGCAAAAACGGTCTCGCTGACATTCGCGTCGTATTGGACCATAGTATTCCTACTGGGCTTATTCGCCCCACTCCTGCTCCGCTCCATCAGCTGGCGCTTGTTCTTCATTTTCGGGTCCTGCAACATCGCAGCGTTCATTTATGTCTTGTTTGCTGTGCCCGAGACAAAGCAGCGCACATTAGAGGAAATGGACGAGATATTCGAGTACGGCAAGTCGCTGTGGAAGTCGTTCCTGAAGTGTGGGGATATGAATAGGCTCGATAGGCTGGCGAAGGATATTGAGAGGGGGATTTGAAGCTTCATCAGTTGATGCATGTTGAAATGACACACATAGTCCCTGGAGGTATGCCACACGCGGCGCACTAGACAGCAGATGATGGAAGAGTCAGATGTGTTGAGTAATTGTTCTAATTATAATATTGAGTCACTAGTTTCTGTTGCAAAAGTTCTGTTTAGTTGTCTTCAGTGCATAGAGGTATTGCGACCGTGTTGATTTTTTGACTGGAACTAAAACCAATAACTAAGTGCTTCAACTGTGAATTGGGTTGCGCTCTAACAGTATATCGGACGCGTGACGGAAAGGGCGCTGACCGAAGGGCACCACGCGGAATAGGGTTTAGGGTAGAAAAATATTAATTGAAATGAACAAGGACCAAAAATAGAACCGGACAAATATAGAACAACTATAGATCACGAACAAATATAGAACAAGCCAAATACGGAACAAGCTTTAGTGCGCGTCGGGAGGCGGAGTTTTCTTGGAGATCCTCCAGGTTCGTGACTGCGGCTGTGGTGTTGAGCGTACTCGCAGATGTGGTGGAGGACGCCTTACCTATTGGACCCTGAGCTCAGCCTTCGGCGGCGTTGTCTTCAAGCGCTCTTTTCCTCGATAACCCGCTCACTAAATCTCCCAAGGGACTCACTAAATGCCAATCTCCCAAAGAGCACTGTTTAGTGAGTCTCCGAAGCGCACTGTCGCTGAAAACTCCCTGAGCTTGCGTCGATTGGGTTAAACTGTATGTAACGAGGCGGACTGGAGTAGCGGATTGGACTGGAGGTAAACATGAATAATCAAATTTATTAAACAAGAATACAAGACTTTGTGCTTGACCAGACAGCGAGGACAAACTCCTCCTTTTATATTCTGTCCGGCATCTACTACTAATTTGTACACGTAGATTACACGTAGATTACACGAACCCAAAAGACAAGAACACGCAAGCAAACCCAAAGAACACGGAGGCAAGAACACAACCGAAAACAAACCACTGCAACCACGAAATCCTTCGCAACAATAAACCGAGACCAAACAAGCGACGAGCAATGACGACGCGTCAGCGTGAGCCGCACCCCGTCATCCCCCCGTCATTCATGACACATTATATGCAATATTCAGTCTCATTATTGATGGAGACCTTAATACTTGCAGGTCCAGTTGACTAAAAGCCAGCTTTAGTGGATGTACTTGTGCTGGTGGGACTGTTGCACTTAAAAGAATGCAAGGAATATTAAGTGAAGTGAGGGTAGGTGGTGCTGCATATGCCCCCTTAAACTAGACTGTAGGAGAACTGTCTGTGCTTCATATTCTTGCCAGCCCTATCCATCCAAATCAACTAGGAGCTGCGTGAAAATATCCCTAAATTTTCCTGTCCATATGCGCCAAAGTTACCAGAAGAATATCTGTATTTCTTATATTATCAAGGGCTATTGAATTAGCCCAAGATAATATATCCAGCCCAAGCTCCTGATCTCTTCATGTAATATCAAGGTGTAGTGTGACAAATGGCACTACCACAATTGTTAGAACCCTATCATCCGAGTCTCGTCTTCGCTGTTTTCCACTCGTGACCTTCGGCTATTCGGACCAAGTTATAACCGCCTCGAAGATCAAGTCGACTGAATATTTTCGCTCCGCGGATCCCACGCAGTAGTTCACTAATGAGTGGTATCGGATATCCATTTTTGATTGCGATTTTGTTTAACGTAGTCGATTACCGGACACAAACTGTTGTCCTTCTTCTGGACGAAAAACAACGCGGCGCCTGCCCTTGATGTGGATGGCCCGATGAATCCTTTTGCTAGATTCTCATTAACATAAGCTTTCAAGACCTTCGTCTCAGGATCCGCCAGTGGATAGATGCGACAATTTGGCGGTTCGGTGTCAGGAAATGGACGTTGTCGGGGCGAGAAATATGCGTAACAAACCGCTTCGGAGGAAAGGAAGCAAGCGGGTCTTCCACGGCTAGCCAGGGATAACGGAAAGTAGTCGCACATGCGGAAAAACTAAGGATCAAAATAACATAGAACGGGAACAACCCTAACCTCCAGACTCTGCGAAAAACCTCTCCAATCACGAGGGGAAACCCATGTGTCCCTTACAAGAATACTATGCGTGGTCACAGTGCGCCTAAAAAAAGCCGGTGCGTGAAAGCCTGGTACGATTCTGTTGCAGCGCTGGCTGGTACAACGCCTGCAAATCAAATCTCATGTTTCCATCCATTCTGCAAACTACCAGCGTGCTGGTGTGTACCAGCTATATGGGGTAAGGATATGCTTGGTACTCAGTGACACCGTGCTGAATGTGTAGGCTCACAACGTTCAGCGTGTAAAGGGTTTGTTCTCGCATTCTGATTATAATAATCGGTGTGTGTTGGTATAGTGTGGTATATATGTCCATTACGTTTCTGGCTATAATGTAACAGGTCTGAGGGGTGAAGATCTTGCGACTGTCGTCGTATTCTCGAGCGTAGTGCAAAGATGCCTCACCATTTTGGGTGTATAGAGTCATGTGCAATTAACCCGTAACCTAAACTAGGGTAAGGGTTAAGGTTAAATTTCTCATCCATCTGAATTGAAACTACTACCCGACGAAAATTATGATGCCGGCAAACGTTCCAGACCAAGGTTGCAGTATATAAGGAACGAGGAAATGTGCAAACAAATTTGTCTGCTTGTGTCGGACTGCACAAATCTGGAATTGACTTGATAAGAAGGTCCAGCGCTCCAATGGTAGAAAAAGTTTGAATCAATGTTGCCAGCATCTGACATCTGAACATTGCTCTCGGTGGAATCTTTGAGTAATGACCAAGTCTCTGATCGCCTATGAAACTTTCTGCCTCAGCATCAACATTCCATCCATAGACACGGCAAATCATATTCGCAATGGCATGCCCCGGAACCATATATCCGGCGAGAATAATGCCAATATCATTGAATCCAAGTTGATATCCGGTAACCGAGTATATAACTGCACTGGGGATAACGAGCACCACACATACAATGATAATAACAATAATAGACCATGACGGAGTTTCGGTTGGCCAACACTGGACAGCAATGATACCCAAGGCTAGCGATAGCAAGAGGATACATAGATACCACCAATCGGGGACTTCTGGATATTTAGCCATTAGTCTAGATATAGGATCATTCTGCATCTCGTAGTTGGAAAGTTTGCGATCCTTGATGCTCTTCCAAAAGCCTTGCACTGACAATTTGATCTGGGACCACTCTGTGAGGCAGATATAGATGAAAGACAAGGTAAACAGAGTGAATTCCGACCCATAGTATACTAGATAACCCAAAGAAATGAAAGGAGGCGAGTAGGATTTATACTTCTCCAGATCAAGCTCAAGCTTATCGTTGACAATCTGAGATGCATTGAATGCAGTTCCATTGTTATTCCAGGTTGCATTGGAATTAATAGGAAGATACCCTGTCCATTTATAATTCTTCCAATAAAGAGCGATGATGAGAAGACCAGCGAATAACATGCCCATGTATCTGTTACACGCTGAGAAAAAAGGTATTGCAAGAGGATTGGAATAGTTCATAACGGCCCAATCCCACGTCGTCCAAGGATTGAACCCGAGCCCCAAGCTAGAACCTGTCACAATAGCCAGCACCTTGTGCTGAGGTGCAATCCATGTCATCCAGTTGAATGTGCTAAGTGCTGTGAATGTATACCCCGGAATAAAAAAGTACAGCAAACTTGCACCAAGACAAATAAAAAAGAATTTGTATTTGGAAATTGTCCATCCATGAATATTACGTCCAGTTTCAGGCAACAATAATGTGCGATTGAGCATCAGAGTTGGCAGAAGAGATGGCCATACTGCTTTGGAAGGATAGACAACCCATCTTCTCAATATACCGGCAAGACCAAATCCCATAAATTGCGTGGAAAAGTTTAGTAAGAATATGAAGCTAAATGTCACCCAGGTCTGATTGAAGAACAATTTCAGCTTCATTGTGAGGACATAGCTCATGAAGTTCGTCGAGCCGGATCCCACATTCACCATAAGGGTTGCAAGCATTTGCTCCTTGAAGTTCCAAGGTCCCGGGTTGAGTGAGTGTCGAACTCCAAACAAGGTTATACCCTTGTCTGGCAAAATTTTCTCCAATAGCTTTCCACCAGGATAAAGTAAGATTTGGAGAGTTGTGGACCGAAGCTTAAGCGATGGTTGACGGAAGGTAAAGAGTTCGTTAATAAATGAACCAATTGCCACCCAAACAATACCCAGGAAATAGGCGCGGATAGTTTCCACAGGCATACTTGGGTCGTCTGTTGGATGGCAAATTGCCCGCACCTCCGGATATGGTGAATGAAATTTAATCAAAGTTGCCTCCAACAGAACATCAAGAATGTACGATTCATGATCTGTGCCATATGCTTCTTCTCCCTTCAGCATAATCTCTATAGTATGAAGAGTCTCTGAAGGGAAATTTGGGTCGTCCGAATGATAGTCGACGGCCTCTTCGAGGACATGCAAAGCTTCATCAACGCTTAAGGTGCTCATCATATCGAACAAGTAATCCGTTTGGGGACCAATATTCAAAAGATCCTCAAGATCCTTTTTCATGCCACTTTGAAGTCGTTCCTTGGCCTTCTCCCGGAGATTGGGAATATCAACGACTTCCTGAACATTAACAATGCCCGCCTTTTCCTTTGAAACTTCATTGGATGAGGCATCTTCATTGAGACCAGGATCCTGTCCTGCCACATATTCATGGAGTTCGTCTTTCATATTTCTAAGAAAACTTATTAATGATAATTTATCAGATAATTACAATGTAACTCACGTTGGATTAGCTAGGAATGTCTCCTATGAAAGGCTTAACGAATTGCACTGATTTATAGCAACTACTTGTATTGGTCGTTGATGCCGCCGTACTGTGATTTCTTTAATGACAACTAGAAAGGGCTGTGAAACTGATCAGGTGCAAGTCAATTAATATACATTTGCTCATTCACTGATACGAATTGCTCAATGATAAGAGGTATCAAATGTCTGGACATTTCATATGCTCATTATCTTCGTTATCTGGTCCTACGTACGTGCATGCGATAAGTTTCAGAAGAAATTCCTGCCGATAAACTCTTTATCTTTTAAGATACTTATAGCGATACCAAGGAAATGGTTAGCCGATATATTGACATAATTGCGTCGTTAACCTTATCTCCCCATACTGCCTGTCACGACATTGTCTCCTACTATAGATGGACGTAAAAGTGTACCGGAGCAATATGTGCCGAGACATCTGCAAAGCCCGGATAAGCTAAAGCTGAAACCTCAGTGCACAGGCCCCCCCGCAATATCTGGTGTCAAATTTAGAGTGAGATCGTAGCGTCGGCTACTTGGCGGCGCGTGCACCTACACCGCCATTGCCCCTGCAACCGAGGCGTCCCTTTCTCTATCTACTATAGCAGCAAACAGTGTCCACTTGAAACTTTACTACCCTGAATCCATCAGTTATCACATGCAAAGTTTGGTAATAGCTTACAAGCTCCCAAACTTCATGAAAATATTATGGGCAGAAGAGACGAAGAATTTTTGAAATAGATTTAATCCGAAAATGTCAAGGTCGTATTGAAATTATAACAGGACTAAGAAAAGATATAGCATTTTTGTGGTGGTGGTTGCGATAGCTACCGGGCATTTTTACCAATTTGCAGCTATGGTACCGAAGCAGCTGCGTGTACCAAGGCGTTCGTGTGACCTCTTCGCTATCACACGAGAAGCTCCTGAGGGTACAAAATTGCGGCAGCATTTCAATGTAAATTATTTAACCTGCTTCTACGTAATCGTGTATCAGCTGTAACAGAATTTGTCGACTTATCGGGGCAATGAGAGCACGGTGATGACAAGTTATGTCTGTGCTGTCGTGCAATGAATCTTGGGATCGGAAAAATAGGCGAGCAGCAAGGACGCACACTTGCTTGACAACTACGTAGCTCGACTACGAATACCCTTGGCGCAAAGTGACGGTGCAACTGAGGTTGCTCATGCCCATGCAGGTGGAGCGATAAGGAGTGCATAGGGAATACGATTGTCCCGAGACTCAAATCGTCTTTGTGACGAGTATTAATACCCTGCACATGAGTGAAATGTATTCACATCAGCGAATGCAAGTAAAAATATCTTGCCACAAGGTAAGAAATATACATGAAAAATACTTAAACAATCTCTTTGTCTGATATATGAGCGCTATACTGAGGACAGAGGAATAATACGGGCTCACCTACATCGTTGGTGCATTGAATGTGTAGGCGCACCTTGCAATTCAGGGCTCAGAAACGTGCGGACGAAAGTACTTGCAGTTTTTACCACAGTAATGAGACGAAAATTAGAGTTATACTTCAGCTGTAGCTTACCTTTGCGCCATCTCAGTTGCATCCAACCTGACGGAATCCGCAGTTTCGCGTTCACCCCAGCCCAGCCAAATTGCACCATTTATCTAATCTTTTATAATTCTCCAGAGCATGTGACTTGACTAGTTACGTGTGGGATCGGGATAGTGGAGAAGGCGTCCGGGGTTCAATACGATAGTGTGCGTATTGACTTCTCACTTTTTTTTTCAATTTTCATTCGAGTAGTGAGGATATCAGATTGTTAGATCGGGAGTGGCTTTTGCTCTCTTAAGGGCTGCGCAGCTGACAGGTTGGTAGTTGCAGCAGCTGCGTATACTCTGATTCCAGTCTAAGTGAGACATTTCTTGTCAATCATAATTTTATATTCACGAAAGTAATGGTACCGATAAGCTTCGAACATTGTGGATTAGATAGAGATGATGTAAGGATCGTGCTGCGAGCGTGAGCGAGGTAACAGAAGAGCCTACAAAGGTCAACTAAGTGGCTTATTGTTTTAGAAGGTATTCTCGACGAGAAGTGTCAGGATCGTGCTCGGTTTTGTCAGGGTCGTGCGGGGTTGCTGTCAGAATCGTGCGGCACTCGGACCTGGCGCTGACACGTCTTGCCTTCCGTGTTAGTCGCTTGGCGTCGACGTGTCTCTTGTCTTGCTCCGCGTGATCGCCGTTCGAGTTTACGTGTCATTTGTTCGTCTTCCGTGCTCTCAGTTTAGTTTACGTGTTAGTTTGTATGTACATATCGCAATCTGACAGTTATAAAACGAGGCGCTTGTCCTCGCTGTCAGATCAGTAATAAGTTCTAGTATCAGAGTAACCTAACCTTGTGTCCAGTCTAGTACAGCATCGCCTCCAGCCAGTCCCAATTCTTGGTCCGATCCAGTCCCGTTACAAGAAACAACAAACCCTGCGTAAGCTGCAGCCCCTGTGATGTTGTGTCCCTTAGGCATGTGGCAGACAGCACAGCCTCATGTAGCGGCGCAATCCTGACAGGTTCTTGACAGATGAGAAAAGATAAACTTGGCTTTCTCAGATTTCTCTCACGGAAAGCCAAGTCATCTGATCGTCGTGATAGAATCCGAATTGATCAATCTCAGAAACTTCAAAAGCCGAATCGCATGATGAAACACTAGAATTCACTATCCAGATCAAAACTTGAAAATTTTTGTTATGTTAAGGGCTAAGGGCTGATAGTTATGCCATTTCCCGCGTTTATTCCGAGCTAAGCTGAAGTTGGGCTATTCAAGAAATTTAATCGCTAGTCCAGTGATATGTTTAGATCTGGCGAGTACGGTCGTTTAGTACGGTCGTTTATTCAGTTAGGCACTCAGACGTCGGCTGGGTTTGAATCCTGAACCAAATATAAGCAAACGCACGCTAATCGAAATTGCTCGCGTCAAGCCGCGATTTTGCAAGTAAATGCGTACCTCCCTTGGTCGGAACCTCGGCCGAAAGCTCGGCGAAATGGATCGACTCGACTCACATCGGGGATATCTACTGGGCGCTCAAACTACTTGGATAGGAGACAGAACTCATCCCCCGGACAAACGGTCTGATCAACCCAGGTCTTTCTTATGGTGTGCAATGCTATGAAGCTGGCCCGAATGACAATTGACCATTGGTTCTTCACTGTCGTCGGCGACAGAATCCATTCTGACATGATTGAAAATAATGATCATAATTCCTTGGACTGGAGCCACCATATGTTATATTTTTACGGTTTGACTTCAAAAACCAGCATTGAGGACGCATAATTTGAAAGAGAGGATTGGAGGCTGTCACAAAGAATGAGAACGAACAACTAAGTAGATTATGGCTGCATGGGATATGAGCTGTATGTCCGTCCCAAAGTTTCTTTAAGCTGAAAAAGAAGCAGACAGATCAAGGGACTCCGGTTAGGTGCCACGATCTCCTGTCCATGCCGCACGCCGTGTCGCGCTTGGCTCGACCGCATTGTATGCGGCTCAAAAGTGATACGTCGGGAGGGTCTGGGTCGACGATTAGCTCGCTCCAGAGGGGGGAGGACTCCTGCGCCACCAGTTCGCGCTAAGCATTGACAGCTCGTTAGGGCGTGAGGCTGCGTTTGCTGTGTCTGTGTGTTTCACGTGGGACCGAGCGCCGTACTTGCTGAAAAGCATGTGGAAGTAATCAGTTCAAATGCGGTCAGAATCGGGGAGAGTCGGCTCATGGACGACTCCAGCCTGAACAAAAGAAAAATCTGAAACATTCATTGCGTTGCCGGACTCACCAGTACCCAAGTTTTCTCTACGTAGTTGTCGTTTGCTCTGATTTTGCGATGCGTACGTAGTTGAGACGAACCCAATAGCCTCTGCCACCCACGGGCGACCTTATTTCCTCCATACTCTGGCCAGGTCACATCTTGCAAGTAGCAACCGTACTAGCCCACATACGGGCTAGCGCCGAGCGCGATTACGAAGCACATAACTTGCTCATGTGGATATGGCTGCCGCCTAATTAAATAAATTCCTTACCAGTTCTATTACTGTAATTATATCTCTTCGATGATGGATTCCGCTTAGTAAATAAATAATTACTATAACTATATTAGTTATGGTAGATAGTACTATTTGAAGATATTTTCAGCGACGCCATCGCAGCTAAATTTCAGGTGCGCGATTGACCCGTCGTGAAGAGTTGGTTGCCATTACCACACCATCGGCGTTCCATCGAAGTTCAGGAACTTGCCCGACGTCTCCTCCCTCGTAGCTTCGACTAAGAAATGACTAAGCTGGCAGCGGTGAGTTTGTTGAGAGGTATTTTTATGATATCTTAGGCTTTCAGCAGCGCAGGGCCGTTGCCGTCGTCGTTACCTTGATTATGAATACAATGGATTCCAATTCTCAACCCTACCCTACTCAAGAGCGCCGTTCTAGGTACTTGAATAAAATTAATAGATCAATCAGTGTATCAGGCTAATAATCGAGTGGATTGAGCCACTGACTCAGGTAAAAACATTGTGGAAACCCAAAGCGACATAATACTATTCATGCCGATCCCTAGAGGGCGATTCGCAATTAAATACCTCGAAAAACTCCGAATTTTGATATTTTTCTGGCTTGTGGAAACTGATAAAGCTTGGGGTAGCAGTGTTGGTAAATGGGAGCAATTATTCAGGCATTTGACCAACCGGTTTGGAATAAAACCGGGCGCTCGCCCAATTGACATCGTCTCACCATTTCCAAAATCTAGTGTCTACTGCCATTTCAGTGCACTCACGCACAGACAACCTGATATTCCGCACTGTCCCGTCATCATGCCACGACCAATAAACCGACCTGACCACAAACCACTTAACGGAGAACCCCACGCTGCCACAGTGCAGCAGACCAATAAATTCGGCTTAAAGTGGTTATCATACTCGCTGATCATACTCCCAACTTACCTTTCTTCAGCTGTCGCAAGACGCCTAAACAACATGCCCACCCTTACGGTCTCAAAACGGTCCAAAAAGTGAGGTTTGATATCAGCAGGGATGGACGAGTACGGGATAGGTAATCCTCACGTAGAGTCGCTAGCGTTGAACTTAGGAATGATAATGAAGACGCTGTAGAGTGACAGCCGGCGTTGTTGAAAGAAATAGCTCCAGAAATTCGTACTCGGTGCGTTCGAGTCGCGTCGTCTCAAAATCGAGAACCTACCAACTTGGCTCCTATAGGCCACGAATGGCTCTACCGATTCCTAAATCGATATCCGAACTTGAAAGGGACCTATTCAGTCAATTGGAGTCTGCACGACATAACGCGTTTCGAGTACGATTCGAAGAGCAGAAGCTGAAGTCTGTGATATATACAATATGGTGTAATCATGTCTGCCGTTCTCGTCTCAGGTGCCAACAAAGGTGAGAGTCATCAGGAACTACCATTTGATAGGACTCCATCAGCTAACCATATTCCCGCTCTGGCAGGCATTGGGAATGGCTTCGTCCAGAAATATCTCGCACGACCCAACACCACCGTCAATGGGGCCGTCCGTAGCCCCTCAGCCGCGGATTCCAAAGCGCTCTACGATTTGCCCAAAGCCGAAGGCAGCAAGATTGTCGTGGTGAAAGTTGAGAGCACCTCCGAGACCGACGCCGTCGAGGCTGTCAAGAGCCTCTCTGCCCACGGCATCACAAAGCTCGACATCGTCATCGCCAATGCCGGGATCTTCAAGCTGGATGCCTTTGTGAAAGTCGCAGACATCAAGATTGCGGATCTGATCGAGCACGCCAATGTCAACGCCGCCGGTGTAATACGCTTGTTTCAGGCAGTTCTGCCCCTTCTGCAGATTTCCACGAAGCCGAAGTTCGTCGTCATCTCGTCAGCGGCTTCCTCCATTGGGGCGATGGAGCAATTGCCATACACCATCGGCTCGTACGGCGCTTCCAAGGTAATGATCAACTACCTCACTCGCCGCATTCATTTCGAGAACGAGAATCTCATTGCCTTCCTTTTCCACCCAGGGTGAGTTGCCCCATATTCTGATTTGTTTTGCGGGGTGTGAGGCTGATACATAGGATTTATAGTGCTGTGCAGACGGAGGAGGGCAACGCAGCTGCTAGGTACCTCTGACTGCCTGAAGCGTTCTCCACCATAAAGGACAGCGTTGACGGCATGGTGGCCAAGGTATTTTGAGCCTTTCTCTCTCACTCTCTCTCAAATCACTCTGCTGACAATCTTTAGAAGCGGCCTCGGGCCCTATTAGTATCAGACGTTAAAGGGTAAACTCCGTTCGTAGCTTGTAATCTCTGCAGCTAATAACATCCAGTAAACAGGGTGGTAGTGGTCTGCTTGTGGTATGTAAAGCTCGTGCGATCGAGACCACAAATTCACGGTGGATAGCTCAAGTCGATGTTTTCACTATTCCTGGTTATATCTTTGGGAAATCTTAATCCGTTTATATATTATATACTCCGAGCCGGCCGCCAACCTTTACATATCGTCGATTATAAAACACTATTACAAATAGATTACATATGATTACCAACAGAGTATTCCCAACCACGCACTCAAAATAGCACGCACAACGCGTCGCGTAAGCCAGCTAACCAAAAGCAGTTCTTGCTACAAATCTCATTTGTTCCTCGGGACGCGGAGTCCGTGTGCCGACTTGCAGCTTATACAAGCTAGACGAAAGTTTTGTCCAGTGAGTTTATGATGCATGAAATTTTTTTTTGTCTGACCACAAATTTAGACCATGCATGACCTTAAAGTGCTGAAAGTCTTTTAGGCAGCTGTGTTGTCTGTGAGACCGCTCGGACCTTCGGGCATTACGGGTGCATCGGCGCATTTCGGGCACTATGTTTTCCCGAGGGTCCAACGCCGGAGGGCTGAATCCCTGACGGACTTTCCTTAAAGCCCGAGCCGCAGATTAAAGTAGCTAAGCTATACTTGGCAACGCGATAATTCTAGGCGCCGGCTGGGGAAAGAAGCATATCAGCTCCGTCGCGATCACGACGATCAGATAATTTCTTACACTCTCTCTCACCAGGTATAAAAGTCTCTTAGTGACCTTCTTCTCGTCAGCATCACTGATCTCCAGTCCAGTTACTTCATCTCGATAAATCAATCTTTTCCACTTCCATCACTGCGAAAGCACTCCGAGGAAACGGCCCACGTCATCCCAGCACCAACCATCTGTCAAGCCCTCCGGTCGCAATAAAGTTGACGCTTCAAAGATGGCACGCGGCGCATCAAGGATTGGCGTTATCATCTGCAGCTCCAGAAAGCATCGCGCTTGTCCCCAGATCGCAAACTTCGTCGTCGAAACCATCAAATCTACCTCTCATAAATCTGGCGGTCTGCCTTCTCTGAACCTCGTCGACCTTCAGCAATGGAAACTTCCAATTTTCGACGAACCCGATGTTCCCTCCCAAATCACCGACCACACTAAATACGACCATGCTCACACCCGTGCCTGGAGCGAGGAGGTCCAGAGCTACGATGCATTCATCTTCGTCACACCCCAATACAACTGGGGGTATCCTGCCGTTATCAAGAACGCCATTGACTACCTCTATCACGAGTGGAAAGGCAAGCCCGCTATGATTGTGAGCTACGGAGGCCATGGCGGTGGCAAGTGCAACGCGCAGTTGAGGGAGGTGCTATGTGGGGTTCACATGATCCCGACGACGAAGACGGTTGAACTTTCGTTTCCGGGGAAGGAGTTCACGATAAAGGCGGCAAGGGGAAAGGAGCTGAATCTCAGTGGCACTTCTGATAACGGGGTCTGGAACGCAGAGCGGAAAAACATTACTGCAGCTTACGCGGAATTACTAGAGCTGCTGTCCACAAATGTTGGTTCCTCGAAAACGAACACAACATTCGGAGACTAATTCCACTGTCTAGAAATTACAGAAGATGTGGAAGAATTGTCAAATTTACATCGGCTTTGCAAAAGAGTCGTTGCGCAAGAAATACGGAAAGCCACCAGCCGATGCACCAACCCCAACGAAGAATGGCACGGTCGGAGCGGTCGGAGCTTGAGACGCAGAAGACATCTGGATGCCTTTACCACAACAATTCGTTGCTGACGATTCATGGAGTTAGATTTAATCATCCCTTAGAAGTAGTTCCTATGTGTATCTAGAAAAAATTCGGAGAATTGGCGTTTATCGTTGCCGTGAAAATAATCTGTCTACAGTACTCTGTAAAAGTTTTGGAAAACGCCATGGGCATCACATGATCTGGTTGGCTCGTTTATAGAGATGCAGCCATTTATAAAGCCTCGTTGCACTAGTTAGTGGGGGAACACTCTGAATACAATTATTATCTGTGACAGACTATATTTCATCAAAGGAATCTGTCAAAACTAAGTCATCATCCCTGTCTCCGACAAAAGCAAGCCAATGGCGCAACCGCGTTCTGAAATGGTCACTGGTCGCAGGATTCCATTCACCCTTCCATGACCGGTGATGCTTAAACAGAATGCTCATTCGGTGACGGGACACCCTCCACTGCCGAGGACGTCACCTCTTTCTGTTAACACTGGTTCTATTAACTATTGAGACCCCAAATGCGGTTTGCTTCCGTTCTTGGAAAGATCGCCCAGGTTTGGAGACACTCTACACAACAACTATCTACTACCCTTTGAAAGACCTCGACGAAAGGGTCTGCGCTCACCGTTTCTTATCCTTTCATATATCAGCCTTCATCGGACTTTAGCCTCTCACAGAACTTTCCTGCTGAATTGTAACGCTTGTGCTGCTGCCCGCGATGAGAACGATGAGCAAGCACGCATAAGGAGTGTGATGTCAAGGCGAAGACGACGCCTGTCGTCTACACTTGCGACACATTTTACTCGCCTCCATAACTTATGTCCGAAGTTAGGCACACTAAAGGGCATTCAAACAAAAGAA
This sequence comes from Lipomyces lipofer, assembly GCA_003705915.2. Classification (NCBI taxonomy): domain Eukaryota; kingdom Fungi; phylum Ascomycota; class Lipomycetes; order Lipomycetales; family Lipomycetaceae; genus Lipomyces; species Lipomyces lipofer. Next base: position 16,602 of record PPJX02000130.1, on the reverse strand, counting down.
AGAGCTTCGAAGGGAAGACCTCGATTATTATGTCGTGTCCGCGATTGAGAACGGGACCCATCAGCCCCGCTAATTCGTCCTTGGTAATTAGCTTCAGAGTCCTACCCCAAGAATTCAGGGGTGGCTCTAGTAGTCAGTCATTGCAAATCCAGAATTTATGAAATTCGCCAATCGCTGATTTATGCTCCACTCAGCTCCCGTGCGCTAGCTGGCTGGCTACGCAGCCAAAAGGTTCGAGTCCACCACCATCGTTCCAGCATTCGACAACACAAGTAGAGCTGAAGCTTGAGAACGACGAAAGTAGATAATATTGCTGTAATCCACACCCCAAATATTCTTGGGGTTTCTTGAAATTTGCGGGGAAGGCACGCTGTCAACCAGTTGTGGTGGTTCATTCGACGAGTGTGGGTCGTGTCGCAGAAAGACATACGAAAAGCTTTGGCGAGCCAGATGACAACGACAAGCCATAGAAAACTATCATCATTTAATTTTGAGGACGGCTCAGTTGAGGATTTCACTTGGTGATAACATAACAGAGTCTCATGGATGAGTTCTCAGGCTTTGTCTATTTGGCGTTGATAAATCTCAACACAGCTGGCAAGTTCTGCTGTATCACGAGACTGTTCTGAGTCACTCTGAAAAGGTCGATAACATTAATAGCGTGAGCAGAAGGTAGTGATATGCAAGCAATGGAGAGCGACGTGCGCCAAACAATCTCTATATGCCCACCCCAGGCTTTGTACTTGTTACCGAAGATATCTGATTTCCCCAAAGCCAATGCCGCTACCCATTCACAGTGATATTCATGAAAGCCATTCCAATTGGACGACACCATCACCAATTCGCAAACGTCGTAGATCTTGTACCCTGAGTCCCAGCCCCAAACTGGCCATCAGGATATATCGAGTTCCCCATCATGTTACTCATGAATGTCCAATCCATCGGCCCAAAACCCAGTTGATCAATGTCAGCTTCCAAGCCAGTCGAGCCAGTCACAAAATTCTCGGGTGTTGATCCCGAGAACATATCAGAATTCACCGGTCCCAGCATCGCAGGAAACCACCCAGACGAGGCAGTGATTGCAAAATCCTGGGGAGGGGACTCAGTCAATCCAGACTGCTTTTCTCTCCCAATCATTGCACGTATAATTGAGATAAATTTTGGCCGCACCGGGACTTCTCCCAATTTCTCCAATGCGCTTTCTCGAACTTCCCACGACTTAGTGACCATCAGGCTGAAAGATCTAAGTAGCGGCGAATTGATACCAACACTGAATACTTTCCGCGCCTCAATATTAATAGCCAGGGCGTCCCAGGCACGATCAACGAGTGGCCCTGCGGTACTTCGCCTGAGTTCCTGGACTAGGTAAACGTAGGCAGGGAACGGGAAATGGAAATTGGCGAACCATAGGAAGCCTTTGGTAAGAGGACTAGTCTGGACCATTGTGTCGCGTTCAATCATATGGATTGCATTGCCGAAGATCTTTTCGCGATATGCTTGTGGGTGCGGAATTAGGCTATTAAAATTTTTAGACAGATATTCGGCCAACCGCCATTTGCCGACGAAACTGCGGCTCATGCACATTGAAACGAAGTGCAGTGGAATCTCAGGGTCGCAGTGCTTGAGATACTTGTTCTCGATCATCTCCTCAAGCTCGTCTACTGAGAGCGGATGAGGCGAGTTATAGTCCTTAGGCAGGCTCTTGAGGATAGGAGAGACAAAGTCCAGATAAAATTGTGCATGTCGAACAAAGTCAGCTAATTCGCATCTGAGCATGATAAAAAGAGACTCGGTGAGACCCTCTCGAGGGACCATAGGCTCCTTGAGATGAGGGAAGAGGTCATTATCGTTGACATTCAAAGGCACATTACAATCCCAAGCCGGAGTCAGAACTGTCAATCATCTTACTAGAGGTCTTCAGGAATGGGAGAAGAGACTTACTCGAAGCTTTGGAATCGGCCATTTCACCAATCCTGCTGTCGAACAGAACAATCTGCCACCAGAGCCTTCGACGCATTTCTGCTTCGAACGGGGAAAATTTCTTGTTGCATGATTCTGCATGGAGACCCAATCTCTGAGCGATGCGCACCGCGATTCCGATCATGGTAGATAGTGATCGCGGATCCATGTTCTTCTCGAGCGTATCTTAGCAGTTGCAAAAGATAGGACAAAGTATTGAACGTACCTGACGAATGGAGAGCTACGCAGCTTGTCAGAGAAAATGTGAAGAACCAATCCAGTGGGGGAAACTTACAAGGTATAGGAAAAGTGCGATTAAAACTCGCATATCAAAAGTTCGCAGAAAGCCTGCGTTGACGAGAGCCTGTTGGCAGCCACTCTGGTATCTAAGATTCCATGTATCCTTAACCTCCCCAAAAATATTCACGCATTCTTCGTTTGTGAGAGACAATATAGCCGCACAGTAAATACCAAACATCAAAGCTTCGAACCCAGGGTTGACCCCGCTGAGATTACTGCTAGCTTCGATGATCTGCTGCTGTAGCGTAGGTGCATGCGTGATCTTGAACATCGGATTGACATTGTCTAAATAGATCTGCCAGAGTCGAAATATATGAATCGGTTCTGGATGCAGCGAAATGAGATTTTTCGGCGCCATCCCAGAACTGAACAGGATGTGGTCATTGTTATCATATACGTGATCCCATTCACTCTGAATAGTGGATTCCACGACCCCCTCCTCAGAGGAATAGCCTGGTTGTTCAGGGTTACGAAACTGTAATAGGTTTGAATCAGCATAGAAGGACGACGCAAGGCTGAGAAGGCTGGATTGGCTCAAAACAATACTCGAAAACACTAGCGCCTAGGTAGGCTCTTTAACAAAGAAGATAGGACGTCATCGGCGAAAATTTGGCAATGTTGTAGAAAGAATGAAAGATTTGCTGAGAACTCACCTCTTGATTTATAGCTTTCCAGAATGTGCTGGTGACACGTATCAGTATGCTACAGCACTACAAACAGTCACGATGCAACTCACACTCCACCGGCAGAATAATGTGGCTGCGTGTCTGTTCCAGGGGACGACGGGTCCACACTTGTCCTGCTCGATTGTTCGATCGTTCGATATTCGTTGTCGGAGTCAGACCCATCGTGAGTATAAAGCGAGTTGCTATCCCCCAGTGAACTATCTTTATGCAGAGGCTCGAATTTGACCCCATTTTGGCGGAGGAGGTCTTCATATTTCCTCAATCTGTCCAAGAGTTCCCTTTCGGGAAATCGTTTTCGACGGCGACGGCGAGGGGCTAAGGTCGCGGCGAAGCACTCAACTTTTGCCTTAGTACAGTTAGAACCTATTTTCTATCAGAACAGTCAAAGCCAAGGTATGTAAAGGTCCATATGGGATGACATACATGGATTCTTGCGATCACATCGGACCTTCCTTTGCTGGCACAGAACACAGGCGAGAATGCGGGAAGGCTTGGCAGACGGTACTGACGGAGCAGACGGTACTGACGGTACTGACGGAGCCGACACAGATTGAGTCTCAGGAGGAGGTGATGGGTCGGGCAGTGAATTTGTAGTAGACATCGTGAGGATATTGATATGGAGATATCGAGGGCGTACGCGGCCTGCATGACTGTACTAAGAGCTTTCCACATGCACAAACCCGACCCAATAATGGTAGGGACGACTGTGCACTAGCCAATTTAATCCTAGCGACGATAGAGAGCCAAGTGTGGTGATTTTGAAGAACCGCCGTCCCGTGTGGTGCACGGGCATCGGGTCCATTGCGGTAGTATCTTCCGGCTTGTGAAGCAGTAGTCCAAGACCCGCTGCATTCATAGAGCCGCTTCACGTCCAACGCGCCAAAAGCATTGCAGAATCTATGCATCTCAATCTGCAGGAACTACTCGCCGAAACCCGCACAACAGTCTCAACAGCAGTTCTACAACCGCTATCGTAAACACATCACATTCAAAGTCGGCGCCGTAGTATGGTTTTCTCGAAAAAAATCAACATATTACGACTCTCAAGGAACTTAAATTTCTTGGATCATTAAGATCGCCGAACAAGGGAAGAATGTGTATCGGCTGTCCCTTCCCACCACTATGAAAATCCATCCGGTGTTTCACGTTTCCCTGCTTTACTAGCCAAGACATTCCTTTTCGCAGACAACCTCCACCACCTAAAGTCGAAGTAAACGACATAGAGCATAAAGTGGACCAGATCTTAGACGTGACCCGACGCGTCGCCGGTTCACGAATTTCACACCGCCAACCTATCGAAAGCACGACCAGCCAGCCTCAAGCTCTAGCCCGCTCTCTGGAGTTCGCTTTTGGAGGGGGGATACTCTCAGGAACCGTGTCCCCGATCATAAGGTGAGTATTACCTAGTTGCTGGGCGTTGTTTGTTATTTAATTTAGTTTATGTTTTACTTGCAACATCATTTTGACGCACGTCGCTCGTTTATTGTTTTTCATTTGGTTAAGGTATAGGGTTACGCTCCTTTGTCTTCCTTCGTTAAGCCTGTTATTTTGTTAGTAGCTATAGTAATAAATATAGGGGTGGACACGAATAACGAATATATTCGTATTCGTGCGAATATTCGTAATTCGAATACAAGATGTTTCACGCTTACTAATCCGAATACGAATAAAAAATTTTATTCGTAATTATTCGTAATATTCGTAAATATTTAATACATTAAATTCCAGTATCTTATTCAAGACCAGAGAATTCCCCCCCTGCATCGAAGCAGCGTGATCCAGCAAATAGGGTTTAGGGTTTAGGGTCAGGACGCGAAATGATTGGCTGGTAGCGTGTTGGCAAAACTACGAATATTATTCGCAATTCGTATTCGTCGTGGACATTTTATTCGTTACGAATAAAAGTTTATTCTACGAATTGCGAATACGAATGCGAATAGAGAAAATTGTATTCGTGTCCACCCCTAAATAAATATCTCGGAAACTAAATTATTGCCTATAGTCATGTCGATCGCGGCAATAACCCATTCAACCTTGAGAAGAGCTCTGCCTCCATTCGCTTGCTCCTTCCGGCCCGCTGAGGATCTCCCCAACCATATCCGTTCGAGGTGGGATGTCAGTTTCAAAAGATGGTTCTCCAGCTCCTCTCAGGTTGGCCAACACTGATTGACGAAAGTGCCACCGCAGGAGCTCGTCTCCTGCACTTTTTTCGTCGGAACTCGACAAGCACGGTCAAGCACCCGCAAGCCACCTTGAATGGATCGCCCCGGGCAAATAAATTAGGGTTAGGGTTTGATTGCCAATGCAGAGGTAATGAATGAGCTGGTTGTAAACAAGATTAAGTGGTAAGAAATGATGCGTTGGAAGAAATATTGATAATGCGAGTGACGTTAACGATTTATTTATGTGTATGGAGGGAGACGAATGGAAAAGTGCTTCTTCATCGACTTTGACGTGACAGATCGCCGCATTTTAGAGCATCAACGACAATGATCCCTTCAATAAGGTGACCGTTAGGTCGAAAGATCGCTTTGTCGACCATCTGCGGTGCATTTCCGGGTGATAAATCGCAGTTTGCGCCTGATGGCTGACTTGCAGCGGTACTTGAGATGTGACCTGCGTGTGACTCGTCACGCCTCTCCAAGTCATCGCATTAGACAGATACACCGTTCCAAAAATCGCGTTTGGCGTGCGGTGTCAAAAATCGAGACAAAATTTGTGATGTACGTAATCGTTTTTTGCGATTTTTGGCGTCTGGTCGCGCCAAAAAGTCTACGGGATGTAACCCAATACTGACTAATTGCCATCAATAGAGCCGCACCATCGCAGCAGTGGAAGATGACGATCCCACGCGATGACATTGAGATGACTTTGTTACAGAGCAAGCTATGCTGTATCTGGATACATACACGACTACCGTAAAAGGGAAGAATTAGCATCTCCAATTCTGGTAGTGATACTTGTTTCCAAAGAAGGATAGGCAAATATTGTGTGATCCAGGTGGCCGTTTACACAGCATTGATTATGCAAAATCAGTCAGGCTGACTGTATCTGCTTAGCAAGCAGTGACTGAATCTCGGATAGATTCATGCCGAGTGAGCATCGGGTTTACTGTACTATTATTTTGTTGTATAATAGCCTTGGTAATCCTCTTGGAAACGTGAAAGTGCAACGACTAACACGGAGTCCCACCATTCCAGCTCATTTAAGTACAAGCTGCAGTGCATAACTCAGACTTATATTGTTTAAAATAAAACTCTACACATTATACCATGCCAATTCCTTACCTTATTTCATTGTAATCCTATACCACTCGTGATCATATCCTCCTTGACGCATTCGGCAGTCAGCGCGATTCACGCCTGTCCCATAGGCTTGTGAGACATGGGTCTCCCGTCTAAGTTTAGCCCACTCAATCTTGAGAAAAGCTCCGCCTCCATCCGCTTGGCTGTGTCCGGCCCGCTGAGTATCTCGCCCATCATATCAGTTCCAGGCGGGAAATCTGTCTCAAAACTTGGCTCTCCGGCTCCTCTCATATTGGCCAACACTGCCTGACGAAAGTTCCACCGTAGGAGTTCATCCCTTGCACTCCGGCTATCGCTTGGATCGCGACAAATAGCGTCAAGTATCTTTCCGTCTATTGCAAAAGGATCTCCGTCAAAACAGGTTAATTTATAACCACCGTCTGGATTTATGGCAAAGCCAAAGTCATCTACCAAAGTCATCAAACAGGGCATGGATACTGTTTTGCATAAGCAGTCCATTCTGACATGAGTTTATCCCCGTGTCACTCTCATCCCTTCTGTTCGTAATCCACCGAGAGAATCCGCTCTGCACGAAATACTCTTCACTAGAGAGTGGGAAGATGTGGGTGGCTTCGAACCCGTCCAACGATCCCTATAAGCCTGAGTGTTGACCAGGCCAGTTATCACGCATTTCCTATCCCTCTCGCGGACTTGATTTCGGAAAGCATCATCTCTGCCGGTAATGGAGCCCTGAAGATCGTTGGGCAGACAGATAATTATATTTGGCGATTTCTCCCGACATATATATTGGATAATAGTATAAATAGACTTCAGCTCTTGGATGTCTAGAGTAATCGAACGTCAGAGTCTTGAGCCACATAATCTTCTCAGCTCCCACCCTATCCTTGGCAACAAAAAGTCGATATGTCTTTCTACATCGACATAACCTCCAAGGACGAGATGAGGCTGTGTCGAGTGCTCAGATGGCTTAGGGGTTGGAGCGAAATCACAGATGGAGCCGCACGATACCTCATCGACCCACCAGCACGGCTAAGGTTTAGGGTATGAATGTAACAAAATATGGAAGGGCTCGTGTTTAAGCATGTGGCAATCAACGGCCCGCGTGGTGGGTTAGGGAGATTTCGGTCGATCAAAAAAAGAGGACTCGAATACGATTGACCGCCGTTTGGTGGCTGGTTGGTGCAAGGTCCACATGACTCGCGGGGGTTCTGTCGCGTCCCACAATCTAAAGACATATCGAACCCCAGTCCGCTCGAATTAGAGAGCTTTTCAGCCATACCATGGAATTTGACTTTTACGCGCTGATTTAAAATCGTCATTCGGCGTGACAGCCAGCAGGCCCTGGAGTTTTGGCCCTGTGAAGCAGATTCGTCTGACTGTTCGCTACGCCGCTGTCTGCTTTCTTCTGCTCTTTTCTTCCTCATCTCAGTTCTGTCCCTAGCCTGGCTCCCTTGAAAAGGGCTTCGTACACTTCAGCACTGTACAGTGGCTTATTCTGTCGTATACTCACTGTTGTTTGGACAGTCTGCCCATTTCTACTTCCAGATTCGGTTGGAAGGTCCATTTAGACGTGGCGATCCTTTTGCACACGAGTACGAACCAGCATAGCCCGACAATAATCAACTCCGGTACCGCCCCTCACGTCCCAGGCGTGCTGCACGACGACGATAATGTGCAATACTTTCGGCAGATAGAACGAAGATAGAAGATACGATCGTCTTCCTGCCGATTTTAAGCTTATGTAGTTTTGCAATAGGATCGTCGTGTGATTGCAGCACTCATAAAAATTGTCCACAATCCGCCATCGGCTTGGTTTAGACATTCACTTGTATTTTTTATTTTTTATTCAACATTCATCAGCATAGGCAAGATGTCAGTTTCATTTTCGACATTCCCAAATATGGGCGAGGGCACTTTCAACGCGGACGGCACGCCGCGGCCGGGGTATATCGCGAAGATGTACTGGGCGGTTGTCGGGGCATTCTTGGCCGTTACATTTTTGATCCGGTTGGCTGACTTGGCATTGGGATCGCAGCGGTATGTGTTGCCGAAGTTGTAAATATTTTGAATATTGTTCTAATGATTATAGGAATCGGACTATATCAGCTCGACCTCGATTTATAATAACGAGATTGCATGCGACCCTTACAACCATAGGGAGGATGCTATCGTATCCGACGCCGTCATTCCTTCAGAGACATCCAGCAATTCTTCGCTTTCCCTCGACAGGTCGTGCCTTCCTTGCGCTATGCTACATGGCACTCCTAATCGGCCTCTTCTTCTACAAAAATCCGTTCAAGAACGACCTGTTAGGCGCGGCCTACCGCGCCGCGTGGCTCTCAATAACGCAGCTACCACTAATAGTGCTTCTCTCGATCAAGCGCCTTAATGTCATCGGTTTCTTCACCGGCTCGTCATCATACGTGTCACTCAACTTCTTCCACCGTTGGGTTGCACGCGGATTACTTCTCACAACAACACTACACATGTTCTACATGATGCGATATTACGCCTCCTTCCAATTCCTCGTTCTTCGTCTCAAAACAGATCCTCTTATGCGACGCGGTGTTGGAACGTGGTGCGTTCTGGCGTCGATTGTCCTGATCACGACGATTCGTCCCCTACGCTACTTCGCATTCGAGCTCTTCTTCGCGACGCATGTCATCTCGATCATTGCGTTCTTTACTATGGTTATGTTGCACACGCCGACGTACGCACACGTCTACATCTGGATTGCGATTGGATTCTACATGGCGGATTTGCTCCTGCGGTGGTCTTACATCCTCATCAATAATGTTTCACTTTCCGGTTCATTCCTGCGCTTCCGTGCCACAGTTTGCATCATGGAAGATGAAGATACATTGCTAATCGAGATCCCTGTGTCTCCCGTCCCAAGGCTCCTCAAATGGACGCCGGGCCAGCACATCCCACTTACTTTCCCGACCGTCGCCCTGTTTTCTGGCCACCCGTTCACTGCCTGCTCACACCCCGACGACGGCGCACTTTTATTTGTTGTTCGCGTGAAATCGGGCATGACGCGCCGGCTAAGGAACAAGATTAGCAGCATTGGCGCTACGGCACCGCAACACAAGGAGAAATATGGCGCAACGGTCGCAGTCGCGGAGGTACCTGTCCTTATCGATGGGCCGTATGGCGGTGTACGTCGTCAGTGGAAGCAATTCGAAACGGTCGCGGCGATTGTGTCAGGTGTGGGGGCGACGTTCGGGTTTGCCGTCTTGAGGGACGTGGTGTCGTCATCATCGATCGGAGCGTGCGAGAAAGTCAAGATGGTGTGGATTGTAAGACGGTATCCTGATATGTCTGCGTTCAGAGCGCAGATAGAGCAGATTGCTAGCGCGGCGAGGAAGCAGCAAAGAATGGCGATTGGCGTCGAGATATATGTTGCAGATCCGACTTCCATTCCACATGTTCCGGCGTCGGAGATTGGCGAGGTCTTGAAAGCTAATGAGACCGTGTTTGAAGTTCGGCAAGGGAAGCCTGATGTTCGCGCCGTGCTAGGGCGCATTTTGGACAGCGCAGCGGGGGAGACGGGATTAGCAGTGTGTGGAAGCACGACGTTGAGCGCAAGAGTTAAGACAGACGTGGCCGTGTTGTTAGAAACGAAGCGAGCAGATACGGGGTCAGGTGCGCACGGATGTTGGGTGCATATGGAGCAATTTGAGGGGTGAGTAGGGCGGGTTTGTGTTTGCGTTTGCGTTTGCGTTTGCGCCAGCCAGATCTATGAACGTATAGATTAATAATAAGAGCAATTTTCAATGTATAAGAGAATGAGGAAGAGAGTTGTAGGCCTCACACTATCAAATCTGTTTTGACAGAGTTGGTATATCGTAGTGACTGTGGTCGTGCACGAACTTCTACAGTACACTTGTGCACGATTTGTGTGGGAAAATCAAGTTTTTCAAATCGGGTTAGCGTGGTTTTTTTGAAAATCACCGTCAGAGCGTCCGATTCCAAGTGTGGCTGCGGCTGTGGCGGCGGACAGGAAGCGCGTGGCGCTCCATACTTATGAGCCGCACGACTCATCAGTAGATCAATCAGACGCCACAGCGCGTCGGAAATCCGCGCGTTTTCGCAGTGGCTGTGCACAATTTTTCTCATACTTAAGCGCCGCAATGCTCGTTCTGAAAAGGAATAGCGCGCTTCACGCATTGTCGAATCAAAAGGGGATAGCACCAATTTAATTTATAGGGGCTGGTTAGAAAATACTTGAAAAGGTTAGCTCACTTAATGAGCGTCATTCCAAAAGGTCGACTTGGCAGGCGTGCGCAAGTCGTTGGTCATTCGTCGATTTGCTAGTCCCAGGGAAGCGTTTTAAAGATTACCACCCAAAAGGAAAGGAGGATTTCGTCTTATTGGAAACTGCTTTCCGAACCCTAACCTAACCCTGACCCTGCTGATCTGAGCCGTTCGCATCTTCGAATCTTCAAATCCTCCAATAGCTAAGAAATACAAGTCACATCGCAGGCTCCCTGATAGCTTCGAAATTACTTGATGTCAGGTGCCACCTCTGCCGAGAATGACTCCTAATATCCATCGTTCAACTTCGTCAATCTGGCTTCCCGTCATTGAGCATTCTATCCAACACATTTGTGACATCTGCCTATGCTAGGTACTGGCGAACAGTGTCTTCATCATCCTTCCATGTTGTGCACATAATGAATCACGATATGTTGGAGCTCTTTTCACTCCTCCTTTTTTTCCCTAACGGATCTGGGGGCATGCCAAGAGGCAAGCACGAGCGGAGTGCGATTATTCCTTTGCTGCCTTGAAGGTAAGGGTCCCCCGTATTTTGTCAGAGATCCCCGTCGAGCGTGTCCGTCACTATGCTCGTATGGCATGGCGCTATATTGACGCCTACTCTATGGACCTTGATGGCAAGGCTGCTACGTTTGCGGGCAGTAGATGGGACTTACTTACGGGCTATTAATTGTTGACAAAGAAGAAGAAAAGGAAAGAAAGAACAAACGGCGGGAGAACACGACCCAGAGTATATAATGGGCATAGATCCCCGAGGATACATAATAACTAATATTTTAAAACTTTTTGAAGTCATATGATAGAGTTCGGGTGAGATAGCGGCTTCTGCTACTAGAAAGCCTTGGGTGGGCGTTATGTGGAGCGCCCGAACTCCCTCCAGCTTCTCCTTCTCCCCCTGCTTCGTTTCCTTCGCCCTATCACGCTTCGCCTTCTTCATGGCTTTCTTTTTCTCGGCTTCACTCAGACCCTCGTACTGTGAGGCCGTCTGCGAGAGGTAGATCTTACAAATATCTACAAGCTCTTCATAAGGCAAGAGGCAAGTGAAGAGTAAAAAACGGAGACCGTGGATGTGCCTCTATAGATAAGGCACCAAAGCAAACACGGGTAACCGGCTACTTATCTAGAAGCTTAAAAGAGAAAGGAAGTTCGTACGCCCAAATAAAACAACCCCTACCCGCAATTAACCCCTAAGGGGAGGGGTTACTTTTACCCTATCCCTATGTGTTTACGCATATGCGATCCTCACATCCATAGACTTGCTCTGTTTAAATACTATGCTACATTTTCTACTTTCCACTATCCTTTCTTATTGTAGTTAGTCTATTGTTACAGCGACCCCGCACAATTGTGGCAGTCTCCCACAAGCTTCCTGTATCGTTCTCAATTGGACACACACGTGACCAACCGGACTCACCCTGGTAGATGTTGTGACTGCTCAAATGCAGCACGGGATAGAAGCGTATTACGATATTCCCACAAGAAACGTGATGCACTTGGGCAACATTTGAGCATGGTATGTGGTCATTGGTCATAGACTCTCGTTCACTAACACTTCAACGAACGTAGTTGCTTCCTGACTGCAGGAGATGCTCTCAAAGTTGCCCTTTGAGTTAAAACCTATGTTGAAATCATTAGGGGCATAAAATAAGCTTTTGGTCATGAAGTTAGCTACGTCCTATCTGCATTTAGTTTATGCTCTTGTATCTTTTGGACTCAATATTTCCATTCGAGTCGGTTTAACGGCGCGAATAGACTTTAGAGACGTATTCAAGCACTGTAGTAGCTTTGACGCAAGGTGAATTTACAAATAAAACTTGCAACTGGCGCTTGCCATACCCACTCAATTTATTACTGCCCTGAAATGTTATACTAATCCAAGGTCATGCACACAATCATACAACTCTGCGAGAGACTAAAAATTTTACATGCAAATGGAAGACTTGAAAACAAGCGATATCTAACACCTTCCGACTATAAATATTTTTCTTGTAAAAATTACCAGAGCCCACAATTATATGTCTATTATTGTCTTCCCTCACGTACTCTATGTATCATACGCCCAAACACCATCTCTTGCATCTTCCACAACCCGCGGCCGACTCTGTGTCCGCTAGGTCGAATCATCCGATGCCAATGCTAACAGTAGAAATCTGAAACTCTGTTAATAAACTCATGGGTTATCCAGTCTGGCAACCGCCCCCTCGTCACTGCCCCCCGTCTGCGTCCACGAATGCGACCAATACGTAATACAGTACGCTCCTCGATACGCATCCTTACACCTCTCAGGATCAAAGTCGTCCGAACTCGCCCAGCAGATCGGGGCCATAATCTTCTGCAGCGGGTCGGCGCTGTTCTGCACCCAGCTGTACGGGAAGATAAGATCTTCTTCCAGCACTCGGATTCCATGCACTGTCGCCTTCACCTCCTCCTGCTCCTCTTCCTCGTCCCAGTATTCACCTCCGTTCGGATGCACAAGATTCCCCGTCATGTTTGTAGAGCGGATATAGTCCAGCACCTTCTCCGCCGGATGCTCCGGCGCTGCATACTGCTCCATGTATTCTTTATACGTGTCTCTGAGCACAATAGGGCCACTGATACCCTCGGCACTGTCGGTACCGTCGTAGAGATGTGTCTGCGTCTTTTGGGCAAGGAGCAGCCAGAATGGGTGCCAGGGGGAGGAAGCCATCCAGGCGTTCGGGATGGAGTGACTGAAATCAGGGTCTTTTCCCATGGCGCCGAGGATGGCGAGCTGATGCATTCGCGAGTTGGGCTCGTCGTAGGTGGAGATGAAGGAGCTGATTTCCTTTTCGAACAGGAAATCCAAAGGGCGGAGACACTCGACGTCGAGGTCTGCATAGACTCTGTTTTCCCGTGTTGTGTTAATCACTATTCATGAAGAGAGGAGGACTAGTTCGGCGAAAAACTTACCCTCCAAACAAATACAAGTACATCCCCCTCACGGCATCGGCTTTTATGACAGTCACATGGATCTCCTTGTAGCTCTCGTAGAACCATGGGAAAAATCGCCGGACCATCTCCTCATTGTCATCGTCCGTCCACAGCACATGCCTCCACTCAGGGTGATGGATTCGCCAGGTGTCGTGCCACTTGTTGAACTTCTTTAGCAGTCTATGATCTTTCCAGCTTTGATGGATGAGTCTCGGTATAGTGATATTTCCGAGAATCGCATCGCCACCGCGAGTCGGATAGAACGGTTGATCCTCGAGCTTTCCCTGGTCGTATAGGTCCATCAACACCTTTGGACTGATACCCTTCGCCCGAGTTAAATATGCAGTGCCATCCTGAAGATATTCTGCATCCCCAGACGTCGCTAATGGCGTCTCTGTGGTCTGCACAGTCACATTCGCCAATTTCGACTCCCCAGGAGAACTCAGTCCGGCAGTCTCTGTACTCAAACCATGCCCCTGGCAAAACGCGTCATTAAATCCCGGCCACGAGGAAGTCTCTGAATTATAGAAAAAGATGCGAGCCGTAAACAGAAGAACGGCTATGGCTATCGCTATTAGCACAAACATAAACCTAAACTTGAACATCGTAGGAGACTTGTTGAAGAACATGTCGGAAGACGAAAGGAACCTCATAGTGAGGTTTGAGAGCCAGGGAAAGTGCGACTTGTTGTACATTTCATACTGACACTTTCAATGCTGCAGCCTTCCCTTTGCCGGTTAATCATTTAGAATTTTAATAGCGCGCCGGCATACTTCATAAATATGCGGAGCTAATGCAGACTAAGTTGCAGCTCCTAGCTGTGCATGCTCACATTCATTCCTGACTCCTGGTAAATGAAAAGTTACTAACTGCATTTGGAAACTAAGTCTCAAATGGGAAAAGTTCTTCGCATTTACGTCTCTGCTCCTTGGCAACGCTTCTGATATGATAACCGCGAGAGATTGCCACATCTTTCAATCTCAATAAATAAGACCGAGCTTCACATCCAGTAGAATAGCAAGAGCACACATTATCGTCAGCCTTGATAGCGTAGTAGGAGCCACCAAGTGTTCGTCATGTGGATAATCCCAAGCCGACCAAATTCTACCGAGACACGTGGATGGGCACGGGATTCCACCTGACATCGATTATGAAAATGAAGGACTCAATTTTAGCGAGTCGCGGAAGAGATACATCTCATCCCAGTTATTGGTTTTCGTGCGAAACGATAAGTGGTCTCGTCAAACGTGAGAGGCATGTTGATTCACTCAATCCTTGATTGCAAATCTGCTACCGGATGAGCAAACGATTTAAGAAATAAGTATTATAGTCGTAAAGCATAACGCAGTAATAAACTTGTTAGCCTTCAGCCACTTTCGACCTGGAATCATGCGGAAGCCTAGCACACTGCTGACGGTGGTTTCAAGTTTGCAACGGCTATGAGAAAAGTAAAGGTGTTACCCGGCCTGATAAGTACCTTCGGCTGCGTATCACGCGGACTGTGAATAGGCACAGAATCTCGTTTCTTGCTAGCCACATAGGGAACAGCTCTCTTTACTCAGTGCGTTCCTGTCGACCTCATTTGTGTCGGCGGTTCAATTGACACACCTCGAGCTTTAGATTTTGGATAACTGATCTGAACAACAGTTTTTTTGTGAGTGTTAACGCTCTGTCTGCGGAATGAGAAATGGAACATGTCGACTTTGTAAATGAAGTGAATCATTCCTTCGTACGACAACCTCCACAATACTGGTAAATTCGGAGGTGATAAAGGTGACTTTGGCCCATTTAGTCAATTGCCTCAGGTCGACCTGATTCGGACAATCAGTTGAATAACAGCAATTCAGACGAAGTCCGTGACGACTGGGACCTCATGTTAACTTCCGATATGGAAACTTTTGCCTCCGTCGATGACTTTAAAGAGATCTCATACCTGGAGTCGACTCATTCCGAAAGCAACGATGGCTGAAGTTGAATTCGGATAGAAGTTTTTAGACATTTATTTAGATGCGGACTCTATGGCACCAGACTCGATTCTAGAAATGGCAATGCACGTGGTCAGCAATCGGTATCTCACATTGAGGACGAGAGCAGAATTATCGTCATTCCCTGAAACTGGAATTGAAATGAGGGACGACATCTCGAAGTTGGAATTACCGGCAATGATGCTGCCGGAGATTGGCAAATAAACAGCAACAAGAGAGAGATGGAGGGAAACGGTTGCGCTTCAATGTACGCGTTACACCCGCAAGTGGAAGGCATGCTTTGGGATTATTCACGCGACGAGTTGGAAATCACATGTTATCCTCGCTGTTGGGGTTAGGGCTACAATATCGCTGGTCAAGCGTTTACTAAAACCTTGGAAGCAGGCTAATGCCGACGATAAGCACGAACAGGCGCCAAAAGGCTAATGCCAGTGGTAGCTACTCCTTCATCCGTCAAGCGATTTGGTTTGGCACGAAGTACTGGTGCCACGATAATGGTATATCTCGCTGCTTCTACTGGAACTTCGCCATGTTTTCCGGGCCGAGAGTTGGCAGAGGGTAAGTGCTTGGAGAACTGTCTATGAAATTTTGTTCGATGTACAGTGTTGAACAGCAAGCAACATAGGTTGGGATTGATATTCTTATCACCCGTTCGTCAAGCCGTCCTAACCCTGCCGATTTGGCTTTCACTCGTTTTGACTTATCAGCGCTGTCGGCCAGATCGATGCCGTGTAGGGTAACCTCAATCTCCAGCTGGGGTAGGCTAATTCCAAGGACTAATTGTTGATACGACATGACAACCCCCCCCCTCTCTTATTGCCAACCCAAATCAGAGGCTCCAAAAACTAGTCTCTTCTCGCTTAGCGTAACGGCCTAAGCTCTGGCAGGTTCACTCATTCACAGTCACATGACTAGTGCCAAAATGTTCTACATGTCTTTTTCTTCGTATGTGTCTCTTGCGGAATGACAGTGTGTGTACCTCATGCGATTACGCAATCCCTCAATTCGCCATATGAAGCCTATCAAGTCTTCAACTACTGCCATTTAAATTACTCGAACTCCGGGAAGTTCAAGACTTGTGTTGGGCCGTGATGGCTTCCAAAACTTCACATTACATGACAAGATGGCCGTGCTTGTTACGATCTGGATCAGGCACACTGTCCTCCATAGCTGCATGTA